>ML779948.1:550399-574635 GCA_009831015.1 Picea engelmannii
CAAATGTAAGTGATTTATCAAGTAATCTTGGGTTGCAACATTGGGAAACAATTAAAAGGATTTTCACATTTCTCAAAGGAACATGGGCATCAACATCTGTGAGAGAATGTTAGATGCAATGCAATTGTTTGGATATTGTGATGTAGATTGGGAAGAATATGTTGTTGAGTTCAAATCAACATTTATATATTGCTTCAAGTAGGCTGGTGGAATTGTCTCATGGAGAAGAAGTAACCCACCATTTCCTTATCAAGTGATAAAGAAGAACATGTAGTAGAAAATCATGCAAGCAAGGAATTGATGTGGCTAAGAAAATTACAAAAATATGTTAGGTTAGAGCAACCGAATCCTATAATTTTAAGATGTGATCACAAAAATTTCATTGAAATGTCTAAGAATACTAGGTTTCATGCAAGAATAAAGAGCATCGAAGTGCAGTACCATTATGTTTGTGAGCAATTGGAGAATCATAAATTTTAGCTTGAGTTTTGTGTAACAAGATAGTTGATCACTAACATAATGACAAAGGTACATATTCATATGGATTGAGAAGTCTTGTAGAGAATAAGTATAGACAAGCATAACTTTACTAATCCTTGAGATGTTTCAATTTTGAGGAAAATCCCTTAATTCTAGATCATCCCACATTGTTAATGACAAGTTAATCACCTCATACTTTCAATATTTATCCAAGTTTTGCCACAAATAATCCAATAAACATATGACATTTTGGATATTGGTTAGGTCTCATTAATTTCAACAACTTCTATTAAAGATCAACACAAGCCTTAGCACTAATTTCTAGTGATCAAATTTGAAGATTCGATTTCTCTTCAAGACCTACCCTTCAAGACCCCTTCAACACTTCATAGAATGACATTAAATTATTTCCATGTCAATTTGGAAGCAAGGATCATTTCACATCTTTGAAAACAAGGGTAATCATTCTAACAACCTGTTAGTATTCAATTCTTAGGAGTCAAGATTCAAAACTCAAGAGGAAAAGTCATTTGAATTTCAAATTTGTATAATGTATTATTTATTCGTGAACTTGGTAGTTGGTGAGTTGTACTAATAGTGTTATCTCCCCATCAAATCAATTTACTCTACATAATTGATGCATTCGAAAATCATCTAATAATAAACTATTGTTTTATGGTAAAGGCCACCTCATACACTAAATACACTTATACATAAAATGTCATCAAATAACTCATCTTGCTTCAAAATTTGATCGATGTCTTTAGTGATAAGGAACAATGCCAATAAGCATAGATGAGACATGAGACAATACTTGGATGCTCAAGATTAATATTTCTATCACATCACATTTCCATATACCAATCCCACAACACTTACCATGGATCTTCTCGGAGATAAAATGATGGTTTTGAAAATGTGGATGAAAAAAGGATGGTTGGAGAGAAGCCATGCTTAGAATTTCCACAATAGTTGAGACAATCCTTTAGACCTACAACCCAATTATTGTTCCTCATTGATCGTTCACATTTCACCACTAAAGTGTACGGAGGTGTACATACCCTACTCCCCTTTGGATTTGAATGTGTGACCTCTTAGGAAGAAACACATGTTCTTAACCATGTGCTTCCATAGAAGGCATGAAAAACACAATCATGGATTTCCAAACTATCGATACCCACTCGAACTCTTTGATAGGTCTCAAATCCAGTTGTCCACTGAGTGTCCAAGGATATGCAACTATATGCAACTTTATGAAATTTATATGAAAATATATGCAACTTTATGCAACTTATAATATGTAACTATATGCAAATTTATACAAAAATGCAACTATATGCAACTTATGCAACTATATGCAACTATATTGCAACTATATGCAACTATATTGTAACAATTTCGTATGCAACTATATGCAACTATATTGCAACAATTTCGTATGCAACTATATGCAAATATGCAACTATATGAAACTATGCAACTATGCAACATGCAACTTATGCAACTTAAGCAACTTTATGGAACTTATGAAACTTTACGCAACTTTATGCAACATGCAACTTTATGCAACAATGCAACTTATGCAACTATGCAACTATATGAAACTTATGCAACTATATGAAACTATATGATGGATAAGTGTGATAAATTTCAACTTTATGCAATTATACGAAATTGTGTTGGTACCAAAAACGTATATTGGCACAATAACTTATCTTCTTGTTTTAACGAGTGTAGGTACTGCCAAATAGGTATCTGTTGGATCTATATTCCTCGAGTGATGATGAAGATATACTAAGAGAGTTTGAAAGTGAGACGTGTTGTACTAGATCTATCGGTTCTAGATCAACTAGGTTGGAAAAGGTAAGGAAAAGATTTTGTACCCGCATGCAATTTTTTATTGCCAATGAAGGGTTGTGTAATTATGATGCTGAGAGCATAGGTGACATTGAGTTTCCCTTGAGGTATAAACATCTAGTGCAACGATGGGAACCTAAGGATCTACCTGATGTGGACACAGATTTATTCATCGGTGGGAGGATGTATCACATTGCTCTTTCGTCCTTACATGGATTGGGGTTATTTTCCATGGATGGCATAAAGGTCGTCTATGTCACTGTAACTGAATTGATGGAGTATGTACAGGACAGTCAATGTTACTGTTAAATGCTAAACCTCAGTAGGTAAATGATAAATACAGTAACAACTTATGACTACAACAACTAAATTTCTGAAATTTCATTATTTTTTTCTGATATTACTCCAATATTTCATTTTTTAAATGTTACAAGTGAATTTCATAACTTTTGTTGATTGATTTATTGTGTCAACTTCTGTCCAGGTTGACCGTGTCTAAAAATTACCCGCTACATCTGTCCAGGGTGACTGTGGAAAGGCACCCGCAGTGCCTCACCAGGTAAATGTTAAATACAGTAACAACTTATGACTACAACAACTAACTTTCTGAAATTTTGTTATTGTTTTTATGATATTACTACAATATTTCATTTTTTTAATGTTACAGGTGAATTTCATAACTTTTGTTGATTGATTTATTGTGTCAACATCTGTCTAGGGTGACCCTGTCCAAAAATCACCCACTACATCTGTCTAGGGTAACCGTGGAAAGGCACGCACGGTGCCTCACTAGGTAAATGTTAAATACAGAAACAACTTATGAATACACCAACTAAATTTCTCAATTGTTAAAGTTCATCTCATTAATTTTATTCATCAATTTATTGTGGCATGGTCAACGTGGGAAGGCTCCCACATAGGATATTGATGAGGATGGAATATTTTATTCGACTGACCCAATGATATTTGTAACGAAGGCCTTGAAGAAGGCTAACATAGAATATCTAGGTTTTCTTAGAAAAAGACCCCTAACACAGGAGGATAGGGAAAGAATTGTAGATCTACAAAATAAAATAACTAATTTTGGGGTAAGTGGCATCTTCACATATTTTTAACAGCTATGACAATTTCATATCCTTTTTTTTATTTTATATTTTGTATATGATCTGATAAACTAAATTTTTCCGTTTGTAGGAGTTTTTAAACCCCGTGCATGGGGAACCTGTCGATCCTGCAACTGGTATAGGTAGCAATGATGGTCCAATGCAAAAAAAAGGTCGACATAGAAAATTGCAAGTGGGGATTTTTGAGCCTCCTGAGGTTCCCCTCGAATCCATTGATGACATAAATTATTTTGACCGGCATGAAACACTAGAGCATGATGAGCTAGAGCCTGGGAATCCACATGACTTCGGAGAGGAACATACTGTAGATGGAGAGGATATTATTATGCATGGAGAAGAATGAATTAAAAGCACCAGATCACTAGATGTTAGCTTTCTGGTGGATGACGCATGTGTTCCGATCAAGATTCAGAAGATTGCACGTAATTGTGAATTAATTGATTCATTTTTTTCATGAAATTGAAATGGACATTTGTTGAGATTATTATAAATTAATGGATAACACATTTCTACAAGAAACAATCTTTTCTATAGAAACTTAAATGCAAAGCATTGGAGTTTTTTGGCCCCACCATTCGCACATGGTGGAATGGCCAAGATAGAAAAAAGAAAGATGATTTAATAGATCACATGGTAAACTTGTCCGACAACACTTTGAACAAGAAAGTGGTTACAAAGTTAGCCAACAAGAATTTAAAATATATCAGGGCCCAGTATAGGGAGAAATTGCAAATATACCTCAAGCACGAGCACCCTTCCATGGTTCCCGAGAAAAAGTGGAAGGATATAATAGAGGATTCAAAGGAGAACTTGTTTATAAAACAAGGATGACAACCATGAGCTGGTCAAGCAAGGTACAACACATGTCATATTATCGGTGAAATATGAACATTTATGTTTTTTTTTCCTGTTTTACGTAACAATTTCAATATCTATTTTTTTTTTTTAAATTCCATATGTAGGTTACCAGACACCTCCAAAGAAACAAAGGCCAGAGTAGAAAACACGACCAGCATAAACTAGGCTAGGGTGGCTATGGAAAATTAAAATCCCGAATAGTTAAATTTAAATGATTAACTATAATTAATATTTATTTAACAATAACGAACAAATATATGTTTTGGTTATTGGTATTTTTAATGGTGTTATGCATTACAGTTAAATATGTTCGACACTACTGCCACCGAGGAGGACCTAAAGCTTGGTTATAAGCATGGTTTTCAAAGTGTGATTGAATATAGAAAAATCTTGGGCCAAACTCCTATCTCCCCAACCATGCAGGTAAATCAAATGAATAAGGAAACCACAGTAGCATGCTTGTAAACTCTATTCATATTTTATTATATCATCCTTAACTAAGTATTTATGTTTGTTTTCAAGAAACAATGCTACCACAGTAGTGAATCTAGCAGTATTCAAAAAACACCGCGCATACAAGGGTGCGCATGTCCAACGATAGTGTAGAGAAGAGTACCCATTCCGGTATGTATGCTTCAGAATTAAAAATATTTACTGTGATTGTAGATATTTATTTTTTGACTTATACTTATATATTATCTTCTCAAAATTGAAGAGCATGTAGTTGAGGAGGGTGAAATGTGATAGCAACCAAGTGAACAGGAAATTAATGCACCAACTGTCCTAGCTACAAACACAGGTAAAGAGAAATAGTGTAATGTTAATCAAAATAATGAATTAGTTATTTCAATTATATTTCAACATATTGATATGATCATTTTCGTTGTTCCAGTTCACGACCCTGAACAGATGCCAATTAACCCATCTCAACGACGTACTAGAAGTATGGTACATGAGCACACACAAATAATAGAAGGACAGTGCACACAAAATACAATGTCCTTGGATGATTATGATACCCCAATTATCAATTTTATGAATGTAAAAAAACTTAAATCAAAGAAAAATTAGATGTATAAATTCATGAATTGTATTTGGATCTTTATCGATGTTGATATGTTGATATGTTTTGATGACTATCCTAGTTATGCATGAATGTCTATATGTTTTCTATATAAAGAAAATCATTTGTTGGGTATGGGGAATTGAGAGCGATGTGAGGGGGGGAAGGGCCATATGAGCTTCCACCTTCATGTGGTTGGCCTTGTTCAGTAGAGAATAACCTATTCTTGAAACAAAGAGAAGCTCATTAAGGTATGCGACAACTTAATTTTTTTCTAGAGTATTTTACATAACTAAATGCATGCTTATTTTCTTATTAATTATTTTCTCATATAAAAAATTTGTCTTTTATGATTCATGTAGGTCTTGGTGATAGAAATGCAACTCGTGGACAACTCTTATCAAGTTGTATGGGTAATGGATCTGGAAAAAGGACAATGAAAAGGTAAGGGTTTTGACGTGTTTTTAACAGTAAGCTTTATACTAGTAAAAGTTCACAATCCTCATGAATATGTAGATATTGATATATATGCCAAGTTCCACGTGGTGTTTTTATTGTCTAATTTATTTGTTATTGTCAAGTTATTTGTCAAATTTAATGTGTAGATATTGCATATATGCCAAGATCCATGTGGTGTTTTTATTGTCTAATTTATTTGTCCAATTTAATGTGTACGTGGTTGCATAGTACATCGAGTGTACACTCTTTACCTAGCTCAAATTTCATCTATAAATCAAGAACCCTAAAGGGGTATTTTAAATATAATTTTGGTTTACTTGTAGTTTTTTTATAAAGAAGTATAACTATTTTAGAGAACCCCCATATACAAAGTCTTTAAATCCATATCCTCATTGTGGAAAATAAATTAGAAAATATCCCTCACTTCATTCATTTCCATAATACTAACCTTATTGCTATCCCTAGTCCAAATCCTAGTTACTATTAAACAATGCATGAAGCTAATCCCAATAATCTACACCCCTCCTCTCATCCCACATGTTAGTGCAATTATTATAAGGCTCCAAAGGACACTACTACAAAATGCTTATTCTTATAATAATAATTCACATCCAAATCCTTGTACATAGATGAGAAATCCCTTGATGATCCTAGGGTACACCAATATTTGGACACTTCTCCCCAACAAAACATAGTCCCTATTCCAAACTCTATTGAAAAAGATCCCTCATTACTCATAATGATGAATTAAATTCATTCCCCTCTCTAAGTCTCCTTTTTACTCATAATTGTTAGATCAAAGACCAACTTGCCACTATAATCCTTTAAAATTGTAACCAAAATAATCACATTTTCCATCACGCCTCACCCCTCTCCTTATCATTGGGGCACTGTACAATAGGACTGAACACATATTATCATTAATAAACATTGTGGAGTCACCCTTGTCATAGGGATTTTTCAAGAGAATGTTGAATGATATGTATCTCCCCTTGATTACTCTAATTTACTCTTGAACATATCATATGAACAACAATGAAATGCCTTATAAGATGTCCATTGAAATACCTATCAAATCTTTAAAGATAAAAAAACCTATGAACTCATCTTTATTGCAATACCCTTTCCATGTAATGATGTGCCCAAGACATCCTACATAAATATCTTTCCACTTCTTACCTTGTAGCACCCAATATTACCTAGTTCTCCCCTTGTCTTCTTCCTCTCCTAGTGTTCCATGCTCTCCTACGTACTCTTCCTCTTTTCCTAGTCCTTCAAATACTTGGGAAAGTATTGCCTCTCCTCCTTAGCTCTTCTTCCTTACACCCCTTTTTCTCCATTTTTATTTGTTCATAATATCGATGGGTCCCTTATAGGTCATTATCTCAAGAAAGACCCTACTTGAGATAACCTCTACCTAGTTAGGATCAACTATCACTTCTTTGGTCAGTTTTCCAAGATGTCCCCCTTAATGGTCACATTACATAGCTTGCAACTGTGGAGCCCCTACCAATGGTGACATCATATCTTCCTTTGATACCCTCTCCTCCACTGGTGCCATTGGTATTTTTCACCTCTACGCTTGCATTGAACTTAGGTTGATGCATGTCGCCTCCTACGCTTGCATAAAATACCCCATTGATGTATGCCACCTCTCAATCTTGCACAAAATCTAGGCTATCATGTGTTGTTTTTGTGCTTTTGATGACTCTATATTACTAGTTTATGATGCCTATTATGCGCACACTCTCCAGATTATCGTATGTCACATGGGACTCTTGCTATGTCCTTGACTAGTGTATGGCACCTTAATGACTACAAAAATCCTATAACAATGAATGTCATTTGTTACGCTCACTTAAACTCCAAGTTTCCATATGTTACATTTATTCTTGTGATAACCCTATATTAGAGTGTTTTTCCTCTCTCTCTCATGTTCACTCTTAGTTGGTTTATGTCAACTCACGCATTTTTCCAATGTCATTCCAGTGTCATCAACTTATTTCTCTTTCCTTTGTTAGAACTACCCTAACACCACAACCTCCCATCTTTACCTTTTCATCTATCCTCCATCCTTTCCATAAGAGATCATGTTGCTCATATTACCTCACTTGTGGCAAGATTCCAACCTCTGTGATGTAGGTATCTAGCTAAACATGTTCCTACACCATCCTACCTCATGTATAAGTAAGTGCAAGTATCTCCTTGTCACACTTAATCTTATCAATGATTTTATAGTTGAGATATTATTATTGTTAGACTGACTCATGGTTTAATTACATGTTCTAGTTATTGTTCCATTAATATAGTAATTAGAAATTGCTCATCTCTAATCTCCTAGTTTATCCATTCCATCATTTACATGATAGTTAGGATTATTTTTTATTTATTTCATTATTTACATTTCATAGTTTAGTTTCTATCATTCTTATGAAGTGATTAAATTTGCTTGTTCCCCCATGAAAAAATTATGTGTTTAACATGCAATGTTTGTCTAACAATCTTTCTTTCTCATTTGTCTTCTACTTGCCTAACATTACACTAATCCACATGGCACACCTTGTAGTTTTACCTTACACTAATTCTCAAGGCATAGGGGTCTTCACATGTAAGTCATGGGATATATAGGCCTAGTTGATGGAGGATTCCCTCACAACAAAAATGTATCTCATGTACATTGCAAAGACCCTCATATTACCCCTATATAATTTCTTGCATTGCTCATTCTTTGCATCTTGCTATTATTCGCATCTGATGGATAGAAGTTCCTATAAGGTGAGGTAACATGTATAGAATCTCATATGTTCATAAATTATGTAGAATTTATTCTTTGGTTACTAATGCCCTTCAATCTTCCCTAGCTCATTATAAATCCTTCTAGGATCACCATCAAGTCTTTGTCTAGTTTAAAATTGGTGATTGACTTTGGTTGTATATGGATGAACAATGTTTTAAGCGGTAGCATCATAAAAAACTCAAGCCTATTTGTTATTGTCCCTATATTGTTATTCAATATATTAATGACAACGGTTTTCATTACTATTTCCCTTCCTTGATAGACATCCATAATATCATTTATGTCAGTCATCTAAAGCTATATGAACCATCTATTCTGGAAGAGGAAGTTCAAGTCTGCCACTTAGCAGATAATATCCATACACTAGTGGACATGCACACCTGCTACACTTGTCATCAATGAATTACTTCCTATCTTGTTGAATGGCATCTTGTTGAATGGCAAGGTCACCATCCCACTCAGGACAAATCACTATCCTAAGTTGTTTTTAAAAAGAACTTATTGCATCTTGTTGAGAAAGTAGAGACATTTTAATATGGCATTACCATATTACAATGTAATATGGTAATACCATATTATATTGTAATATGTCATTACCATATTACAATGTAATATGGTAATCCCATATTACATTGTAATATGGCATTACCATATTACAATGTAATATGGTATTGCCATATTACATTGTAATATGGCATACCATATTACAATGTAATATGGTAATACCATATCTCGTGTAATTTTATTTTTTTAAACCTTAAAGGACGCATCACAATAGTGACGAAAGTTCGTTGCAATGTGCCACAGTTTTTTGTCGCACATACAACATCTACTTCGTAAGTTTTTTCTTGGCATAAATTTTCATTGCTATTACCATGCTTTTGCGTCGCAAATTTCCACAATTTTTTTTACATTGCCATAGTTTTTCGTCGTAATTGCGACGATGTATAAGGTTAACTAGTCTTATTGGTGATGACACGTAGAGAGATAATTTTGTCGTTGTTTCCACAAACACCTGGTTCGTGGATATAGTGATGAAAAATAGTCTTGTCTTTCGTGGAAATTGCGATGGATAAGTGTGGCAATAGCAACAAAAAACCATGGAAAATTTGGTCATATGTACTATTGTGTTGATAGTAGGCATGGAATACTGCGTTCAACTGCCACTACTTTGACATGTCATTCGTGTACCATAGAGTGAAGAACTTTGCGGCCAATGGATCCAAAGGTTCAATCTTCGAGAAGGCAACTCCTTCCAACATTTTCCAAGAGACAAATGTGATCAACACAAGCAACCAACTAAAATGGAACTTGTATCCTTGATCCTACACTTCGCGGAATTATTTCTCGAGCTCATTGACGAGGTAACTCACCCAATTCATTTGCATCCTCTCCATGCATTTCCCTACGAGGTCCACCACAAACCTGGCGACTTATGTGGGGTAGTTCTTTCTGACAAGCTTGCCAGCTATAAGTTGGAAAGATAGGTGTGTTGTGCCATCCTGGATAGAAGCTACCTTGTAGCCTCACTTCCCCTTCTCAACTTCACCATAGGCCTCCTTAATACGTTGTTCCAATGAACGATATGAAGTCTTCACTGGGTATAAATGCCGAGGGTCGAGTCCATGCATGCTCAGTCCTATGATCAAGTAGATCAGTGCCAGGTACTGAGTAATTTTCTTATCGAGTCACATGTATCCTCCATGATAGCACGACAATAGGCATTTAACGCAAGCGTTAACATTCTGATGTCGTCCAAAGTGAGGGATCTTCATGACATTTAGTATCATAGACTACACGAGCTCCTTTATCCAAGGTTGGGAGACTATGTGAGACTTCTTCCCAGTTGTCTTCATCAGGTATTTATGAGGTGCAAGCATCACATATTTATTTCTGTCTTTGAGGTTAAAGTCGTTGTTCTTCAATGCTGGGATATGTCCCAACTCACTTCCTTCTACGAGTATCCCCTTCGGGATGTACATAGTGATGAGTGTATACTCGAAGTCCCATGGAATGTTGTTGAATTTGACCGCGCCAGCCAAAGGCGAGATACAATCGGGTAAGATCGATGGGATCTGCTTCACGTTAGCTAGATTGTCGCAATGCTTACTTCTCTTCTCGGTCGCGGGGTTACCACGTTTCGACCAACATCTAGTCAAGGGGGAATCCTAAAATCCCCTAGTCGACGATGCCTGAACACCTTCAGACATACCTCTATCATCCATATACCTCATAACAACCTCTTCGACGGACTTCTCTAACTCAGCCTACGCGTCCTACATTCTTTATTTTAACGGATGGGTCGAGGTAGGAGAACGGATAGTGGGTAAAACAACAAATGGTGAGGTCTAGTTTCTATAATCACAGCTCGACATACACAATCACTTCTCTGTTAGCAATGTTAATTATGAATGGTGAAAAAGTGGTCTCGGCGCAGCGTCAGATGAGTTAAATAAGCAAGTGTCATAACAGATTCCTCCAATGGACAAGAATTCCTCAATCAATACGAATCAACCTGTTATGGCACATCTCAACATCCCAAACGCGGTATATTCCCCAATAAATGTGTTTCCTAGTCGTTCGAATCATCATTCTAACGGTTGGGGTGCCTCCAACGATCATATATCTTCGTTAGGGGGAAGTCCCATTTTGCTTGGTTCTGTTGTTCCGACGAGGTTTAGAGCTTGCAAGCCTGCCTTCTGTGAAGTCTTCTATGGAACTTCCTGTATCTTTTCTAACTTGGATTTCTTCTTACTGAGATTCCTTGCCTTCTTTCCTATGATCTGAGTCTCTGGATTCCTCTTTCCATTCTTATTCTTTTCTTTTATTATCATAGTAGCTTCGCGCTGTTGATGTGCTCTCAAAGGGTTCGAAGGTAATACCTCTTTTATTATTAAATCCAGGGTGGGTATTCTTCTCTCTTGCATAGATAGGTCATTCAAACCTTCTTGTGTTCTTTCAACCTCGATGGTTAATTCTCTTGCATTCAGCTGCTTTGACTTAGCTTCTCGTTCTTTTGTCAGTCGATCTATTTTTCTATCTATGACGTCCCTTAGTTCTTTATTTTTCTTTTCTATAGCTTCTTCCTTTTCTTTCCTTCTGAACTGATCCTTCTCAATCCAAGTCTTTCCTAACAAAAAAGGAAAAGGGGTGTTGTTCTCAACAAACCTAATAACTTCAAATTCCTCTTTTGTTGATGTCCCATGAATAATAATAGGTACATTAGTAGCTCTTCCACATAGGATTATCATCTTTCCTTTAAATAAACCTATTCTTCCCAATGAAGGTAACACAGTAGGCTTTCCCAAAATTTCCCAAGTGCTTTCTGGCATAATGTTCACTAGTGTCTCTTCATCCAAGACACAGTCTATGTCGAAGTCTCCTATTATTGTATCTATGGACTGTTTTTATTTCATGATATCTAGTAAACTGACATCTTTATGATCATTTATTGCTTCTTTTAACTGTACCAACATAGTTTGAGATTTCTCTGATTCCTTCTCTTTATGATCCTCTAATATGCCCTTATTCTCTTGACTCATGTTCATTTGTTCATCTTTAGCAATCATCCTTGGACAATCCTCAACCTTATGACCGATAATTTTATGATATAGACAAATGGGACTTGCACAAGGGCATTCCTTAGAAATATGTCCCAGTCTTTTGCAGGTATAACATAATGTCGATCCTCTCTTTCTCTTATAATTTCCCCAACTTTTATTGTACTACACACTAGGATCATAGTGTTGGACCTGTAATCTAAAAAAATCCTTTCTAGGTTCCTTCATCTACTTATTAGTCCAAAAATTATTTATGTTCATAGGAATAACATATCTTTCTCTAGTTCTATCAATTTTATTCAGATCAACTTTTTCTTCTAATTGTACCCTAGATTTTATACTAGGATAGAATCTGTCAAGCATACCTAGATCCATGCTTTCGAAACAAAAAATTTCACTTTACTTACTCTTATCAAACACAAATATTTAAGATCTTACCTCTTTTCCTCAAATTGAGTTTCTTTATTAGAATACTACACACTACAACAATAGATGTACTCACAAATATTCTCTTTTCTTTTACTTCAGTTCCCAACAATCATAGTTTCAAGTCCCAGCAATGGAACAATTTGTTGGCATAGGGGAATGCCCAGGGTTCAAGGCTTCAACAATGCACCAACAAAACCCTAACTACCGACCCTTTCAACAACACCTTCAAAGAAGATGTAGTCTCACTCGAGGTAGAGGTAGGGGGGGGTTACAGGACTCAGGTGTCTATAACCAAGCTGGGACATAGATCTGTGATTAAAACACTTTGAAGAGTACTTAGGAACAACACTCAGTAATATATTAGCCTTATTCACATCACAGATCAACTCTAAGTATAGTTCAACGCAGTAATACCAAATATTAACCACTCTAACCATCTAGCACATAGCATTGAATCAGATCTAGCATTAACCAATAAAGCACTAAGAATCCATGGATCTATCTAGCATTCATAATATTCAATGTACTAAACATATTCAAAGCATAACATCATAGCACAAAGCAACTCATCAACACAATATTTACATGGTTAACCCTAGTGTGGGGCTACGTCCACCAACTTCTTCTTCTTCTATTATTCTACTTCAATATCATACATTCCTCTTCTCTTGTACACTAGGCCACAGAGCCAAACTTCACACTAGGATAGGTGAGCTGCGCACTGCGCACTAGATCCACCTTCCCCAAAATCAGGTCAAGGCACAAAGCCAACTTCTCTATCAAGCACAGAGCCTTACATACATGTCATGTTACACAAATCAACTTAGAAATACTTGCCTCTTGCACTTAGCTACATACTACTCACATACCTCTATCACATATGCCTCCTTCTACCTTACAATCTCACTTATTTATACATTTACAAGAAGGCCTAATCATGGGCAAACCCATGGGCTGACATCCCATAAAACATTACATAAACCCTAAAAACCCCATGTTGGGTCCACAAAGCCCACAAAACAAGTGATATCCCACGATCTCAGCTCCGCCTGGGCACTCCATCTTCGACCAGCCTGTTGAAGTCCAAAAAGTGGTCAAATCCAACCAATGTTTCCTCAAAACTTGGTCGAGAGAAAACAATCCACATTTGCATCAATGTTAATCATGAACGTCTATCTCATTGTCATCATTCCTCATTCCCTTCTATATAATATTTGTCAAAAATATCTTGAAGTTTCTTGGAACTTCCAACATGCCTTTCACCAATGTCATCCACCAATCCCACACAGTGAGTAGTGAATGGGGCCAATGTTGAAATTTCTTCCAAATATGGCTGTATGCATCAAAATTTGACATGGTTACACTAGAAACATGCCTTGATAGTATGGGAGGTTTTCAAGACTCAAGTATTTCTTATTTCCCCACATAATCTTCAAGATTGTCGACATTTTCATCAATGTTCATCATGCATGTCGATCTCATTTTCATCATTCTCCATTCCCTTCTATAGAATATTTTTCGAAACTATCTTGAAATGTCTTGGAGATTCCAACATTCCCATCACCAATTTCATCCACCGATCTCGCACAGTAAGTAGTGAATGAGGCCAATGTTGAAATTTCTTCAAAATGTGACTGCATGTGTTGAAATTTTACATGTTTAGACTAGGCGCAAGCCTTGATGGTATGTGAGGGTTTTAAGACTCAGGGAAACCATTCTATTCATCATCACCATTATCATGGTTTTCATTTCCATCGTCATTATCATCATATTCATCATGACCCAATTTCTCCATCCATGCCAACAAAGATCAAAGTACCCAACATACCCATGTTTACAGCGAAACCCGATGAAGATGCCAATTTCCATGTATTTTTCTTTTTCTTGTGGCATTGTTCGAGATGATTAAACCATGATTATATTAAGTTGAGACATCCCAAAATAATTTTATAGGGTCCAACATGCAAGTGGTTTAATGGTTAATGGGTTAGGGATTATATCGGGTGAATGGCTTAATGACATCCATTGAACCTACATTGTTAACAGTGAATGATACCAACATTGAAATTTCTCCAAATTGTGTTTGTATGCGTCTAAAATTGACATATTTATACTAGACACATGCCTTGATGGTATGGGAGGGTTTCAAGACTCAAGGATTCCTGATGTACCCACATAATCTTTGATATCGTCCATGTTTCAAAGGGTTAGGGGTTAGATAGTATAAATGTTAAGATCTTAGGCTTAGTCTTAGTGAAATATTTCAATTTGATTTAAAATATAAATTAATGAACAAACTTTGGATACATTTAGCCTAATGTTTTGGATTTACATATATATGTAATTATATTTTTTAACAATTACATATTTAATGTATTGTTATTGAATAGGAACTTCATCCTAGTTCAGTCTAAGTCTATCCAATAACCTAAAAACATCATCTAGGTGGATATCAGTGTCCACCCACCCATTCCAACTAGCACAAAATAGTCTTCTGGCAACTTACTATTTTTAGCAGGTTTTCGGTTTCTAAACTTACGGGGCTATTTTGAGGGCCTAAATGAAGTTTTTTCGAGATCGATCACCCTAATGATAGCCAAAGGATTTTATTGATCCCCAAAAATTAATCTTCTCATTGATACCTTTCCAATGAGCTATCGTGTGCCCCAAACGAAGATTGTATGCCAAAGTTACGCCCTCGAGAAGTTGATACACCAAACTACCCAAAATGGGGTCCACAAAATTGTTGGATTTTCATCTTCTTGGGTTAGGGTTCTGGATTTTATTTATGTTAAAAAGGACTTGGAGCCTCATTTTAACAATCATATTCTTGCGAATGTGAGTATCCGTCACATCTCTTCTCAGAGATAAGTTGTCATCACTCTAGCGAGTCTTTCACTATGTATTTCTACAGTTTTGTACATTTCGCTCATTAATAAAAATTGTGTATTACTATATCTCTGTGTTTATGGTTTCATCTCTGACATATTTATTTTATATTATTTTATATCTAATATATCTTTGTACATTTCTTTATTATATCTCCGCTCTCATTTCGTGCCCAAAATAATCCGGATCACAACACCTGTAAACCATTATCAACCAATAAATGGCCACTAACCATGCTAATTCTTATCCAAGTAATCCTATTTTTTTTGCCAACAATTCATAGAAAATATTGAACACTTTAGGATATTTCAATAGGTAATTTGTATCGACACAAATAATACTGAAGCATTTCAAAGTTTGGGCCATAAGAATCAACATTTTTAAAACATGGATTGCAAATAATTCTAAAAATTTAGAAGTCTTGGTCATTAACATTATTGTCTGCAACAATGTCATCCAGTGTATCGTTTTCAATGTTCATATGTTCTTTCAAGTATTTAATATTATCATCCTCCTCATCTTGACCTACATCATCTTCATCATCATTGAAATTTGACTTTAGACCATCTATATTGTTACAAGATGTATTTGGATCATCATTTTCTATACCATCCATATTGTTGTCTTCCATAACATCATCTATCTTTGGATTGTTGTATTCTTGTGCTTGAACATAACCATCTTGGACATCATCATGGATGCCAATTTTTTTGATCTCTAATTCCTCTCTCTCATTTCATTGGCAATCATTGTTTTGCTCAGTATCCACTAATGCATAGTCAAATACATGCCTTAATCGTGGATCATAATGTATGACAAATATCCATTTCGGGTCCAAATTATCTTCATAGAAAAATACTTGCACATGAATGACATACATATATTAGACTTATCTTATACTTTTTTTATTCATTAATAAACACACATGTATTATCGCAATAAACTATGAATTAATAGATTAATGATCACTATTGCTTCTTATTTGAGTTAAAGAAATACCTGCTCTTAATAAATTGGTAGAACATAAGGCTCCTTATCCTCTGGTGGGAACCTCGATGAATATATAGAAAAAAATCCACTATGGGTATCATGTCTTTGTGTCCTCTCAAATGATTCATAGCATCTACAATTAAAAATACAACATTTAAAAGAGCGGTAATCCAAATCAAAAATTTCTTGGATTTTCCCAACATATTGTAGATTCCCTTCAATAATATTCTTATATTTAGAGGTTGCTCGGTTGGATTGCTTGAAATCAACCATGATTCCACAATCAAAGGATCACCTCTTTACATCTACACTTTCTACACGATAATGTCATCCACTTGCCCTCATTGCAGGATATTTCCTCTCCTGTGAAATACCATTTATTTCAGTGAAAGAAAATATAATGACGAATATTAAAACAGTTAATAGTGTCAAAACTGTAAGGAAACAACATTTTATAAAATTCCAACTGTACCTTTCTTTCACATCCTCTACAAATGTTGATTTCATATTTTCTTATGTTTGAATCTATACCTGCATCTTCTATTTAATTTTGAATTTGTCCAGTAACCCATTCTAGTGTTCAATATTTTCCCCATTCCCCAAGCATATCAATGGGAAGTGGAGTATTCCTTGGGTTGGATCTCTTAAACCATCTCCTTGATTCTAACACTTATTCTCTCTTTTTATCATACAAATAAATCCATTTGTTCATAAAGACCATGTGGTACATAATGACCTTGTCAAGTATAACACTTTCGTCTACACCTATTACATGTCAATATGTTTATTTCAAACTCCAAATGTTATGTTGTTAATTTGACAAATACATTACAGATAAAATTAATGATTGCAAGGAAAAAAACCACAATGACCATGAATTTAATTACTAATTTATACTTGAACACCATTACTTTGTGGTTTTTCTCCATCAATAATATTTGATGCTCGTTCTTCATCCCAAAAGCGCGACCCATCTTCAAAATACTTACCAAGGAATTCACATAGGAATAAAAATGCTTCATTCAATACATACCCTTCAACCATACAACCCTCTCGATGTGCCTTTTTTCGGACATATCTTTTTAGATTTTTCATATACCTCTCAAAGAAAAGAATCCACCTCATTGAGATGACACCCACCAATTCAATGTCATTGACTAGGTGTATAAGTAAATGGACTTGTAGGTCCATGAAACTTGTATGGTGGTCCTTCTCAAATACACATACAATTTCTGCAATTTCCTTCTTCAATTTTGGTACTTCACTTTCGTGGATCTCCTTAGAGGTAACCCACCTAATATAAGAATAGTAAATTGGTATGAACCTTTAGTGAAAAATTAAAATGGAATACAATATATCTATGTCTCTCACACATGAACATTTCATACCACATATCTTGTAAATGTTGACAATCGATTTATGGAATTTCTTAAGTCAACAATACCACATGAATCCCCCCTAATTGACAATGGCATGATATGATATCAAACACATTTATCAAAGGTCATTAGTAATTTTTCTCACACAATAGAATATCAAAATATATTTAGTACTTAATCAATGTTACCAGTAAAACTTAAATGATGATATATAATACCTTCATAAAATTATCAAAATTGTGTGTTTTAAATCCCGTGATATGTCCATCAAGTATAAAAGATTTATCCAATAATGACCCATAGCCAGTAGGTGTCCTTATTGAACGGATGCCATTTTTAGTTGGTCAAGCTCTTTTTTTTCAAAATCCATGGAACTTTTGTATATGTTTCATTTTCCCTTTTTGGCCAGAAATGTATTCTATCAATTTTGGTACACGAAAGAGAAATATATCTCCTCGAAGAAAATGTGTCCTTCTATTTTCTTGATATATGTTGAAATATAGAATATGGGACATTTTTTAAGATGTGCATAGGATCTAATAGGTGAGATATTAATATATCCTTCTAGTAAGGGAGCTCATAAAGTATGGATTTCCTTTTCATTCCTTCTGGCATATTAACTACAACTTGTTATGGTTCGTCAATTGAATCACCTGGGTCAAAAAAATCCTCCCAACCTTTCAATTAATATCTTCATACTTCTTAAGTCAATCAACTAGACCCAGAATCATGGGAGGGCCTCTATTTTCAACTTTTCCATCAAATTGATTCTTCAGATGATTTCTAAACTTATGATCTATTGGTAGAAAAACCATGTTGTTTGCATAAATAAATTTATCTAGATCTTTAGAATACCTCCCTTGAAATTGATCTACACATATTGGACATGCAAATATCCCCTTTGTTTGAAGCCCTGCAATTAAATAAGTATTTTTAATATCATCATAATAATAGTATAAAAGTTAGTATGAAATTTGGGATGAAAATAAATTATCAGTGAGAATACGTAAATATTTTATCTTACCAGAACATAGATGTAACACCCTGTTTCCCCCAGATTGTAAATATAAATGAACGGACCAAGGACTATGGAAAACTCATAAGTATGAATATGTGATGTAAATGGACCTGTAGGAAGAGGTCAATGAATGTGAATAATATTTTGAATTTATTGCAGGACTACTGAGAGGGGATGTGCAGAAAAGAGACCACGATGGCGGTGGAAGGATCCTGAAAAGGTGGCATTAAATTCCACCCTGAATGAATACTGTATTTGGACTCCACTGGCCCAGAGAACCAAAAGCGGCTCGCTGGCCCCCAAATTTAATGTATCGCAGGCTGGTAGGCAGGTGGCTTGATGAGGGATGGGATGGTGAATCGCCCATCCGTAGAGAAAACAGGCCTGATCGACATGAGGGTAATTGTGCCACACAAAACCTCGCGAGAGGATAAGGTGTATGGAAGAAGCGATGGAAGGGGGAAGACGCAAGGGGAACTCTGGCATTTTTTACACAGAGTGAGTGATCGCAGAGAGGAAGGATTGCAACCTTCGCTCCTGGTCACTAGCAGACAGAGAGACGCAGTCTCAGAGCATCGTGGTCTCAGCTCGGGGGTGGCTAGTGGTAAATCCTTTGGGAGTCGTTGAGCCTACGGTTGGGTGGAAACGAGCACCCCTCTCAGTAGTCGCACCCACTTTGGGTGTTATTTCTGATAAGTGTTTTATATATATATTGCATCTTGAAATTCATAGATGGGTATATGCATATATATGCTCATAGAACTGTCAAATTATGAATAATTTCTATGTAATAATGTTAGTGCAGTGTTTGATGAGAATGAATAGATATATGCTCATAACAGAGGAAACCACGCATGATGTGCGTGGATGAAGCAATTGTATTTATTCTTAGATTGAACTAAGTTAGGTTCCCAGCCTGTTCTCAAGAAGTTGCTTCCCTTATCTGTCTCAGGGATACCCGGTACAGATCTCTTCACAGATATTTCCTCCCTAGAAAGGTTCACAAAGGACCCAAAAAAGGGACTTGAACGCACAAGTCTTAACAACCCTGTATAAAGAGGAACGACCCTCTTAAATCCCGATGTAGAAGCGTAGGGATAAGTATTAATCAACGGATGAGACCCTGTCAGAGAGTCTGAGGTCATTCACGATCATTGAATCGAGGGAGTAAACGAGGGTGTTAAGTGCCTTTAAACCTTTTTCCCTCTATCTTCGTGAATAGAGTGGAAATATGAATCGTAGATCCCCAGACTCCATGAGAACACCTGGACCGTTGGTTTTTCCACGTCCAAAGAGTAGTAGGAAAGGGCACGACATTGGGACCGATCTAAACCGTCAGATCCTAGCTAGGGAACCCGACAGTCGTGAGATCTATAGGGAGATAGACGAGGGTTAAGCCTCGTGAATATGGGCGAAGCCACGAGAGGATCTGAGCCGTCCATAGTTGAGGACGCGTGTCAGGAAACCCAAAGGAGTCGAGCATCAGAGAATCGGAGTTTTTGAGCACACAGAAATCTTGTCAAAGAGAATCACGATCCGTGAAACCCCGATCAGTGGGGAACAACTGTCAGCATAGCGGGCTGAAGGAAGAGCCATAGTGGGAGACAGCTATCAGCCTGACAGAGAATCGACGTTCGAGAGATCAGGAGACCCACGGGTAAGTGTTTTGTAGCATTAGGATTCCCGTAGCCCCGACGGGGTGAGACCGTGGTCGCAGGTTAACGGTCCTATGGTTCGAAGCCTATAGCCGGAGGGCTATCATGAAAAGGGTGCATCGCGATTTGGGGAATTGCGAGTCTTGGGGATACGGGTATTTCGACATCGTAAACCCCGAAATCCCGATGGAAAATGGGCATAAGACCCTGGTTATGTACGGAGAGTCGGGTAGGTAAATAGAAGACCTATGAATCGGGGATTCTCATTGTTGAGAAAACAACGAAATTTTTTGATTATATGTAGTGGGCATGTTACAATAGACCAAGTCCTGGGAAATCATGAATGGTCCAACAAAGCACAGCATACAACATGAAGGACCTATTTGATGGAGGACATGATGTGTCATACATTCTTATGCCTTTCCATAACAGTTGCATCTCATCAATAAAAGGTGTAATATAAACATCCATATTTTTAACTTGATGTTTTCATGGAACAATGAGAGTCAGCATAACGTTCTCCTTTCTAACACTCATCCATGGGGGAATATTGTATACTATCAATCTGGTTAGCCAAACACTATAATTTAAGCCCAGGAAAGAGAATGGACACACTCCATCAATTGCAAGACCAAACCTAATACTACATGGTTCATCTTTAAATTTACTTGGCCATTTTTTCTCTATGTGTTTCATTGTTTTGAAGTTGGCCATAATTTGCATGAATCCATATTCACTCCTATTCTTTGCATGGCAATCCATCAATTGTTAAATTGACTTGCAACAAAACATTTTTTGAAGTCTAGGTATATTTGGTATGTGACGTAAAACCTTCTTTGGAACTATAGGACCTTGTACATCTGTTTGATATCTCTTCTCTTTGCATACAAGGCATTCTACCTTGTTTTGATATTCATCTCTGTATAAAATGAAATCATTTTTATATGAAATCATTTTCTTATATTGAATCCCCAATAAAACCAAAAACTGACGTGCTTCTCTGCAAGCTGATGGAAACATATTCTCTTAAGGGAATATTTTAGTTTTTAGTGCCCTGTAAGATTGCCAGAGATTAAATCAATTGAATGTTTGACTTATTATGAACATGTTTGATATGTCAATCTATACTATAACTTTTTATATACAATATATGGTTTTAAAATCCCCTTAAAGAAATATAAATGAGTTTGATGAATGTTTACGAATTACGTACACCAATTGACAATGAAAAGTAAGAAATACATTTCAACTAACTTCAATGGGATAGTGAATCCTTTGTCTCACCAACCAAATAGTGACTTGATTTCTAATAATATCAATGTGCATGAAAGTTTTTAGGTTCTAGTTGCACCCAATCTGAACATGGATGCCTTCACAACTTGCTTGATTGAGTCTTTGAGGTTGTTATAATCAAGATTACGTTGGTGGTAATTACCCCTGCTATCATTGTTACTGTCAAACATATGATCACTATCATCATCATTGTTTCCATCCCCCAAAAAAACTATAATCATTTCATTTAATCCATTTTCATTCACTGCATTTTCACTATCATCATCATCATCATTAATGATATGTGGCATGTCATTAATGTATGATGATCTCACCATCTCTTCAAATTTATCAGTTGGTAGTATTCTCTTCAATGTTTCTCTTTTCTCCCTGGTATGGTTTAAAGGATGGTTTGGATCATCCTGTCCAAATCTTAATAACCCAGTTTGATCTTGGGTATTAGTAGGTGTATCATCAATATCTTCTACCTATCAACAAACACAATCATTTTTTAATGTTTGGAAACAGTTGGATAAATAATAATTGTATCAATTTCAAAGAAATATAATCAAATATGTCTTAACCAATAAAAATATAGAATGTATGAACATATATACACCAATTGAATAATGAAACATTATTTTATAGACTACTTCTTTTATACAATAATTTAAAATAACACACAATTTTGACAACATAGTTTATAAAATGTCAATCCACACTCATTGATTATTCTTTGGTATTTTCCTTACAAACATCCTTAGGGATACCTTGTTCTTCCCTTTTCTTTCCCATAGGAGTGCATTTCAAGAAGGGGTAATTAATTAATAAATCATCCCCAATGGTAAGGTCCATAATAGCCTCAACTATTATCAATCTATCATCATCTCTTTCCATATCTCCATCTTTGTCATTTATAACTTCAACAAATTGACAATTTGGTCTTACATTAGGGTCCCTTTGTTATAACTCAAAATGCCACTATGATGCATCTTTGATGTTGGCCTACTCATTCATACATCTGCCAACCCTTTTTCATGGAGTTATTCTCAAAAAACAAGTTTTTGTATGGTTATGTACCTTGTTGCATAGGAAGAGCATGTACATACGCAAAGTGCATGCCTAAAATCCCAAATAAATACACTAGCTGCATAACTAAAAGCACACATGTACTCCAAAACGATGCAAACAAATATAAAATTTGTTCTTTCTGGCGAAGTTTGTGGGCTGTATTAGGTTTTGCAACCATTTTACCTCCTGTAGCCCTTCTGAAAATGAATTAAACACCATTTTTTCATATAAAAAGGGCCATAGGGGGGTGATTTAGATATATCAAACTAGAGGCAAGAGAACTCTGCCAAATTCTCCCTTGTATTCCAAGCCTTCTGCATTCTGATCTAAGTTTCATTCTCAACATTCCCTTCCATCCATCCTCCTTATACCATCCATCATTTTCCCTTATATTAGCTTGTTGGTGGTGAGGACAGTATTGGGAATAATGCACTTGGAGACAAAGTAGAGGAACCCAGGCGAGGTTTGTGGAGCGGAGCCAACAAAATTCAGGTTTGTATAGAATTTGTCGGAAGAACCACAGTGCTATTGACAACTTGTCGTCGACGTTTCGGATCCACAACGGGATCCATCTTCAGGACAAAAAAGCCCGAGGAAAAATAAGAGAGGAGCCTTTAATAAATAATGATGAGGCGGGTGGAAAACTAAGGTCGGTTAAGTGAAACCCTAGTTTTGAGGAGATTTTTCCAAAATAGGTAATAAATAGTGATTTAATTAATGAATTAAGTGGTTTAAATATTAAGTTTTTATGCTAAATATAGGCTAAATTTAGGGTTAACCATATGGTGTTAGTATTATAAATATTAATTTTATGTTAATTATAGGTTAAATTAAGGTTAATTTAATGAGGTAAACCTTAGGTTTGAGGAAGTTAATATTATTTAATATTAATCTTATGTTAATTTGACTAAGCATCACTAGCAATATAGGGTTAAATATAGGCTAAATTTAGGTTCATATTATTAATATTAAATTTTATGTTCAATATAGGCTAAATTTAGGGTTAACTATATGGTGTTAATATTATTAAAAATATTTTTTAAAAATAATTTTATGTTAATTATAGGTTAAATTAAGGTTAATAAAAAAGGTAGCATTAATATTATTAATTGTTATATTAGTGGTCGTCTAAGTGAAACCCTAGGTCTGAGGATGTTAATATTATTAATATTAATTTTATGTTAATTATAGTTTAAATTTTGGGTTAATGAGGTAGCATTAATATCATATTAGTGGTAGAAGATTATAAGTTGGAATCACTTAGGTTGGTCTTTGAATTGGTTTAATTTTAATTGGTATTATGTTGGTTAAGGTTAAGTTAGGTTAATATGTGAA
>ML779948.1:576297-610986 GCA_009831015.1 Picea engelmannii
CACTATTTATTACCTATTTTGGAAAAATCTCCTCAAAACTAGGGTTTCACTTAACCGACCTTAGTTTTCCACCCGCCTCATCATTATTTATTAAAGGCTCCTCTCTTATTTTTCCTCAGGCTTTTTTGTCCTGAAGATGGATCCTGTTGTGGATCCGAAACGTCGACGACAAGCTGTCAATAGCACTATGGTTCTTCCGACAAATTCTATACAAATCTCTCACCACAGAAACCTAAATGAGCAAAATTCAGGTTGTAACTTCCAATTTTGTTATTAATAAAAGAGAAAAACTTATTGTCCCAAATATTTATGTCTATGTGTTTTTGTTTAGGAATCTTTTCATGAATAAATAACCCTTTAGATGATCTTGATAATTAATCATGTGTTGTCATAGTTTGTTCTGTAACATTGTTTCATGCCATCTTTGGGAGGAGGCCTACAATCTTGGAATAGAAAACAACCGGAAGGGGTCGACAACAGTCGTAAGGAATTAAGGTACAAATTTACATATTCTCTCTCTTCCCTTAATTGTAGTAAGGTTGTGTTTGGTTTGGGTAGAATATAATATTTTCTGTCTTTTAAGGTGTCAAGGCTCTGCCCAGTCGCTAGACTCAGATTAGGGGGGATTTTTCCCATAACATAATTGGCAACTCCACTAGGGAGTCTTTGTAGGGTCTTTTTAGGAGATCTTTGTTTGGCTTGAATTCCTGTTTGTTGAAGTTTTCTGAGTCTTTCTGGGTCTCTAGTCACCTTACAAGTGCTTACCAGTTCTACTGAGTTGAGTGCTCTATCTAAATATTTTCCTTTTTGAAAGTTTTCAGAAGTGTATGCGCCTTGTTCTATACCCAACCCACGTACATATGTGTTCTGTATTTTACACAACCAACATACATATGTAGGATGATTGTTCTCAACACGTGTGTCTGTCATCTTGAAGAGTTTTTTGAAAAAATATTTTGTTTCCTTTCATGAAACCCTCGGCTTCTCAAGTCCTCATGAGTTTCAGGGGCCTCTGTTGACTGTGGTTTGGCTAGATTCAAGGATCATATTATCTATGAGTATTGGGCTCGTGATTTGGTTGTTTTATGATGATGATTGAATCCTTTTTGTACCGGTATTATATGTGTATTTAACCATTTTGAATATCTTTTCAAAGGATATTGTATCAATTCATCGTGGATCTACACAGGTATGTGCAATTGTTGTTTTGCAATGGTTTTGAGTTAAATTTGATTCGATTTAATGTTTATAAGGATCTAATGCATGATTTGTGTGTAACAGGATGAATTCGGAATGCAAATTTCCATCTGGTAACTCGTTCGACACTTCATCCTGCACTCGATCTAGTACTTCATCCGACACTGCGTATGGCACTGCATCCAACACTTGGAGCGTGGGCGAGTTGGCGGTTGTTATATTGGCGTTTGGTGTTGGGCGAATCGATGACCTAGGTTTTGTTTCCCCTCGTGGCCTCCAGCTACTGAGCTCTTGACATCTCATATTAAGAAGTTATACTAATCGTTGAGTGGCTCGTTCAGTTTCTAGAAGCTAAAGGATGTTAGTGCACATTTAATGGAATTTACCATTTTTAGAGGAGATCGACCCTTATAGTGGTCGACCTCTCGAATTGGAATCATTATAAATACCAACAGTAGTGAACAGACTAGTTGTTAAGAATTAGTAGAATCCATTTCACTGTGTAACTCAGACATTTCTGCAAACTTGTGTTAAGACTGTGTTTTTAATTTAATGACAGAACTATGTTGATTAAGCTTGCGATTTGCTGTTGAGGAGTAGCCACGACCTATTGGGGGGCCCACCAGTGGTCTAGGTGAATACTTACATAGATATCTTGTGTTTGTTATTTTGTGAAACTATAATTTACTTCATTTCCTGTTATATGTGTTTTGTCATTTTAAATACTGTGTGTTTGTTGTTCATCATTTAATTATTTAAATTCCCTTTTTAGAGGTTGCTTGTAGGAGATAGCTAACTATTATGTTGTGTATTTTATTTATTAGTGAATGGCTTGCAAGTTACTAACATAGATGGTGTGTTAAAATGTTAAAACTAAGTAGTTAGAACCAAGTATTAGTTTAACACAGAGTACAGAGTTTCTTTTACAAGTTTCGATGGATTAATAAAAGAAAGTTTTGTTAATTGATTTAATTCTCAATTTTAGTTACACTTTCCTGAATCTATTTTGATTATCAATCTTGTTGTAGTATTCTAAGATAGAAGTAGAATTTGGATTATGTCTTTATAAACATTTTGGTTTGAAATATGAGTTTTTAATAATATGATTAGCTTAGTTTAATTTATGAAGTTCCAGTTCTAGATTTGAATTTCAATTTTAATTAGAAGTTTGAATTTGAATTAAGCTTTTAGTCATAGGTTTATAGTTTTGTGAATTCACTTAAGTTAGCATAAGAGCGCATTTCAATTAAGTAGAATAGTGTTTTCTTATAATCGATGATTGATGCATGAAATTGAGAGATCACGTGGATTTTCAGGATAGTTAATATTTCTTCTATGATGGCTAAGATTTCGTTAGATTGCTTGATTCATACTTTTCATTTATCCATAGAAGTTAATATTGAATTAATTCCTCTTGAGCTATAACTAATCATCAGATGCCATCTTGATGTTATAAAGCCTTGAAGACATAATCATCATCTTTGAAGTTTCCTGTTATTGTAGATTAAGAATAGTTTTTTATTAATCTCTGAATACTGTCATGATGCTTTTGATTAAAGTAGGTTAAGATTTCCTTTTGCAAATTAGAAATGATTATGAGTTTTTTCTTAAGAATAGAGTTTAGTTGCTGAGTAGTTTTGATTAGTTTACTTGCTGAATAAGTTTTGATAGGTTCACTTGCTAAATAAGTTTCCATAGGTTAGTTGTTTGATTGCTTATTTTCATACTTGTTGATGCTCATTAGATTGAATAGATTAATTTTTTGTTGTCATTGCTCATTAATTGAATAGATTGAATAGATTACTTGTTGTTGCTCATTAGATTAAATAGGTTAACTTGTTTAAAGTAGGATTTTTGATATGCTTCTTTAGGAATAGTCCATTGATCCATTGTTTAAAGTTGCTTAGGGTAAATAGTTCAAAGTTATTTCATAGGGTTTGTCAATTGATAGTCTTTTCTTAAGTAGATTAACCCTTAGTTAGACCATCTCCATAGTTAGATTATACTTCCTCTAGATTTTCTACCTTAGCACATACTATGCTACAACTCTAAGTTTACTTACCCCAGGTTGACAATTTAATTGAGAGATTTATTGCATATAGAACACCCATCATTTTTGGAGTTGTTGTCGGGAGTTGTTTTAAGGTAGGAAATAATTATGAGATAGATCATTTATGAACCTTAGCATTAGTTTGGTGGTGGGGGAACTTTAAGACGAGAAGTAAGAACCTGCGCATCTGTTATAGTAGTTTCCCCCAAACCCAATGACAGTTTTTCTTTTTGTTTTCTTTAATGAACAGACCTAGGGACCCAAAGGGAATATACTTTAAAACCAAACCAAGATTTTCGACCAACCTTCCCTCTGACCTTTTTGGGGGAAATAACACACCACTCATAAACTCCACAGATTTATACCGAAAAGTAGGAGCTAGCTCAACCCAAAGAGATAAAGTAGTATCTAAAGAGACTAAAAAAGGGAGCACTATAGAACATAAAATTGAAGAATCAATAATAGTGGTACAATAGGAAAAGTCGCTCGAGCCTTCCATAGAACCAACCAACACAACCTTTGTTTTTTTACCACCATCAGGAGACCCTAACTTTGTAGACATCATAGAACCTGAACAAGTGAATACTTTGTTTGGTAGTTCCGCCAATATAATTATTTATCAAATTGACACAAAAACTTTGGCACCAATAGTCTCAACCGGCTCGAGTAGATTCCCGGACATCCAAGCAGTAGGAAGACCTCCCATCAAAGGGATACCTTTCTTAGAAAAGAACCTTGGGATACTTTGTTCTCTTCAAGGATAAAACCATTTAGGTAATCTCTTTTTGGAAACCAAACCAGTATGGATGATCAGGAGGATCACAACCATGTAAGACATGAGGAGGGAGAAGAAGATGGAAACCAAACCGAAACCACCTTTGGGTTTCCAATTTTGGACACCACACAAAATGCCAATATGAAAAACATTCCCCTCTTAGCACTGCCCACCTTTTATGGTAAAAGAAGTGAAGACCCAGATACGTTCCTATTTGAGTTCGACATATTGTGTAGGAGATATAATTACTTGCAAGATGCCTAGAAAATAAAAATATTTCTTGCCACCCTCAAGGAATCTGCACTAAGATGGTTCATGGGGTTGGGAGAGTCCAACACTAGGTCTTGGGAAGCCATGAAAGATATATTTCTTAAGAAATACCAAGACTACTATAAGTCCAAGGATTCTCTTAATGATATTTTCAAAATCCAATAGTTAGAGGATGAGAATATCGAGTATTATATGGAACGGTTTGCTTACATCTCACATAAATAAAACTACCTTGACGTTCCAGATGATGCAGATAGGGATCTTTTCCTTAAGGGGATTTCAGAGGAATACCTAGATATGATTAACCTGATGGCATCAGGTGACATCTCCCATAAACCATTTGTCGAAATCTGTGAAATGTGTAAGAATTACTCAAGGTGTAGAGCTAAAACAAGGAAGAATGTTCGAGATCCTTATAGTAGAAACCTAAAACCAGTTAGTTCAGGTGGTATCACAAGAGTATAGATAGGGAACCTTTTAGAGAACTTCAAAACATATATCTTAAGCACAATAGGTTCCCAGTTGGACACCCTAAAGATTAAAAAGAAACAGGAGGAGGAAAATAAAGCAATGAGCATATTTTTCCCAAGATGCAGGAGGAAGCATTCCTCAAGGGAATGCCCATTAGATAATATTTCATTTTGTGGATTCTGCACTGAGGACCACTCAACTGAAAGGTGCCCATCATTTCCTAGTTTGTTAGCCATCTATATAAGTGGGGATCCTAGGGAGTCCTCTTATGCACCTAGGAGGCCATGGAAGCCTAGAAGTCAACCTACATACTCAGATCTACAGCCTCAAGTTCCACCCTATTATCAACAACCACAAAAGTGGAACTCACTGACTTGGAAAAAATTGTCTACACAGTACCACCATCCTTGGATTCAAGTATGGAGAGGAGAGAATAACCAAGGGAACCCTCAAGCGCCACTTGTCCCTATGCCCAACCAACATTACCCTTAGTTTACATTGAACATCTTGCAGCTTCTGCTAGGTTTTGTTCCACCACTTTACCTCCTATTCCACAACAAACACAACAATACAAAAATGAAATCTCCCCAAGACCGACATTATTACCGGCACAACGAGTGCCCAATCCCAACAATAAAACCACTCAACCTCTTCATAATGTTGAGATGCAAGCCTTCCTGATGTATGTTATTTCTCATGCTCCATTGCAGGAGATTCAATTAAGGTTGGGAAAAGTTATGGATAGGTAGAGGCCTTTAGTAGTCATCCAGGAAGAAGAAGAAGAAGAAGAAACCCCCAAACAACCCACAGATGAAACTAGGTGGGAAGATGTTATCATCCCTAAGGACCAAGAACCCAATCTTCCCGAAAATGAACCTTCACAAATTATAAAGGCCCCTCTGTATCCAGAAATATTAGTGCTCGAGAAACCTACAACCCGACCAAAATTTGACATCTTGAATGAATTGAAGAATATTTGTGTCAAAATTCCCTTGCTTCAATCCATTAAGGATATTCCAATATACAGTAAGATGGTAAAATAATTTTTTATTAAGAAGCTAGGGAGGAAGCAGAAGGATCCTCCAACATCAAATTTGATAGAAGAGCTTTCTGAGTACATATCAGAGCAACCTAAGGTCACAAAATATGGGAACCCAGGAAACCCCATAGTGACCATAACCATTAATCAAGTTTCCATTGGAAACACTCTCATAGACCTAGGGGTAGCCATCAATGTTATGACCATTACTAACTTGGAGGAATTATAGTTAAAACCTCTTCTTAGACCTACCCCAACTATTTTGGAATCAACAGATAAGACAAAGGTTATACCTGAAGGAATATTGGATGATATCATAGTTACTTTATCCTCATGGGAGTACCCAGTAGATTTTCTTGTCATCCACTCAAAGGATCCTACCAAAGGGCATCCCATTATTTTGGGAAGACCTTGGTTATCCACAACCAATGCATTTATTGGCTGTAGAGAGGGAGAAATGACCATCTCAAATTGACTCTCCATCTAGAAGCTCACCATATATCCACCAGCCCACCCTATCATGGAGAATCTATGGTGGATTGAATGTCCATACGATAATGAGGATTAGGGAGAGCATGTATTTCCAAGTGATCACTCCTGGGCACTTCAGGAGAACACAACGGAAAATGTGCTAAACCAGTTTATCTCTTCTATCATGTGTGTTGATTTTCCACAATCATTTCCCCAATTTGAGTACATGTTTGGGGAAGAATTTCAGGAACAATTGGACCCATCAATTTTGTCTTTGACATATTTTATCTTAGAGATAGACGAGTCTTCCACATCTTATACCATGTCGTACGATATTAGTCCTGGGAAATTTCTACATATAAACTTTGGACTAGATGCATACCAACAAAATCCATTAGTAAGTATCCTTAAAGAACAATTAAGGGAATTCGTCTGGTAATACACTGACATGAAGGGTATACACCCTAAAACATGCATTCATCACATATATACCTAGGGGGAAGTAACACCTGCTAGGCAACTCCAGAGAATGATGAACCCGACACTCAAATATATAGTAAAAGAGGAGATACAAAATTTATTGAATGTCGGATTTATTCATCCCATCTCTGACACTAAATGGGTATCCCCTCTTCTAGTGGTTACAAAGGAAGTAACCGGGAAATGGAGAATTTGTGTTGATTTCCGGGAGCTTAACAAGGCCACTCTAAAGGATTATTTTCCTCTTTCTTTCATTGACAAAGTCTTGGATACCCAGTCCAGAAAGAAATATTTCTCCTTTTTAGATGGATATAGAGGGTATAATCAAATTCTCACAACACCCAAGGATCAGGACAAGACTACCTTCACTTGTCCTTGGGGCACCTATGCCTATAGGGTCTTACCATTTGGATTTTGTAATGCTCCTACCACATTTCAACAAGTAGTAATAGGGATATTTGTTGATCGTATTCACGATTGTGTGGAGGTATACATGGATGAATTTATAGTATATGGAAATATTTACCAGGAAGCCTTAGATAACTTAGAAAAATTCCTTATCATATGCCAAGAAATGAACCTGTCTTTAAGTCATGAAAAATGTTAAATAATGTTGACTGAAGGAGTGGTTCTAGGACACCACCTTTCATCTAAAGGGATTAAAGTCGATCCTTCTAAGATTGAGGTCATCGTCAGAATTCCACCCCCAAGACTCAGAAACAGGTGAGAATCTTTCTTGGACATGCCAGATACTATCGCCAGTTTATTGAAAATTTAATAAAGATTGTTGCACCCATGTTTGGATTGTTAATAAAGGATGTTGATTTTATTTGGACTAAGTAGTGTCAAACCTCCTTTGAAACTATGAAAGATAAGTTGTCTATGGCACCAGTTCTTAGGGGACCCAATTGGGCTCTCCCATTTCACATATCCACTTATGCCTCTGACACTACAATAAGAGGAGTATTAGGGAAGAAAGAAGACCAGCAGTCCTATGCCATTTATTTTGTGAGCAAGAACTTGTCCCCTTCCGAGTTAAACTATACAGTTACCGAAACATAATTCTTGGAAGTAGTTCATGCTATCAATAAGTTTCGCCACTACATCACAGGTTATGAAGTATTTGTACATATAGATCACTCTGTCATCATATTTCTCATGAATAAACCCATAACTAATGGTCGAGTGACTAGCTAGCTTCTACTATTGCAATAGTTTAATATCACCATTCTTAACTGACCTGGAAAGGATAATTTGGTGGTTGATTTTTTTTCACGCATAAAAAATGAGGATGATGATATTCTCTTTGATGATAGTTTCTCGGACGAGCACCTTTTTTCTCTTTCTGTAAAATTCCCATGGTTTGCAGATATGGAAAAATATTTGGCTACTAGGAAGTTACCATCTCATTTGTCACCTCATTAAAGGCATAGAATTATTATGCAAAGTGAAAATTACTCTTGGGTTGTCCATGAACTTTTTCGTACTGGTCTAGACTTGATTATTGATAGATGTGTCCGAGAAGATGAGATACCAGAAATCCTACGAATTTTTCATGATGGACCATGTGGTGACCATTTTTCTAACAAACATACAACATATAATGTGTTACATTCAGGTTACTATTGGCCTAACATATTTAAGGATGCTTCCAAGTATGTGAGGAGTTGTGATAGTTGTCAAAGGATAGGAAGACCCATGTCAGCTGAAAAAATTCCCTTGCGTGCCCAAGTTATGATAGAACCTTTCGAGAAATGGGCCCTTGACTTTGTAGGACCAATTTCACCCATGTCGTGTAAGAAAAAATATATTTTGGTTTGTACAAATTATGTCACCAAGTGGGTAGAAGAAAAATCCCTATTCAGGGCTACAGAAAAATCCATTGTCGAATTCATTTATGAAGACATCTTCACCCTCTTTGGTGTTCCTCGTGAAATTGTTACATACCAAGGCACTCAATTCACTTTCAATCTGATGAGAGAACTAACAGAGAAATATGGGATCAAGCACTACAAGTCTTCTCCATACCACCCATAAGCTAAGGGTCAAGTAAAGTCCACAAACAAAGTTCTGGAAGCTATCTTAACCAAGACTGTTCAGTTCCATCATTGGGATTGGGCTGATAGGCTTTCAAATGCTTTGTGGGAATATCCGACCACCTGGAGAAACACCATTGGGCATACCCCTTATGAGCTAGTGTATGGGAAACAAGTACTTCTACCAATAGAATTACAAGTAAGGACCTTCTGTATTTCCGCATAATTGGGATTAAACTTAGATGAAGCTCAGAAACAATGATCCCTGCAATTAAATGAGTTGGATGAGATCGAGCAAGATGCTATCCAATGAAAAATATTAGTCCAAAACCAGAGGTTCAAGTGGCATGACAAGTTTATTAAGAAGAAACACTTACAACCTGGTGATTGGGATTTGTTGTTTGACTCCCAATTTAAAACCTTCAAAGGAAAAATTACCACTTGGTGGTTGGGTCCTTACGAGGTAGTCACCATGTATGACAATGGGGCTATGAAAATTAAAACAATTAACGATGGACAAGTCTCCTTCGTATTAAATAGATACTGACTCAAATTTATCACAGACCCACTTCCAAAGAATATTTTCTAGAGGTCATGTCAACTAACAAGGCATTGGCCTTAGTAGATGGGGAATTCCCCCCTTGTTCTTCAATGTTTTTTCTGAATTTTTCGACTTCACATATGTAAATAATTTTGAATTTTGTTGATATACAATTCTAGAGATCTATGTAGGTATTTATTTCACCAGGAGTAGACAATTTCAAGGAGATATAAAGGAATGATTTTTCTTCAAAATATTTATATATTTGAACCTTGTTGTCTTCTAAGCATCAATTGAACAATGATTTGTTGTAATTAGCTACATTTTTGCAAATATTTCCATCTTCTTTTTCTCAAGGCATATTTAATAGTAGCTTCTCTTAAACCTTCACCACTAGATATAAGGAAGTGATACCTTAACCATCAAACTTATAGGTTACTCATACAGTTTTCCCAATAACCATGAGTAAGTGAGTAAAGTATCTTTATTAAAGAGTAACAAGGAGTTCTGATTAGGAGTTAAATAAAAAATATATTTAAATGCTCACTATGTGTTATAAACCTGCTGCATATTTCTTCGACAGACACTTAACTGGTTTTTCTTTATAGACTGTTCATTACAAATTTGTTATTACATGCCTTATAATACACGATATAGAGGAAGAGATTGTGTGAGCCCGATCGAAAAACAAGTAATAATGAAACACTCTTATCTTGTCTCTGCTCCTATTCACTGTGACTGTCAAAAGTGTTTAAGACAAAGTGTTATGGATAAAACATCCATTATAAGATGAAAAAATTTCATTTCACATAGGAGTACCATATGGACAACATGATGATATGCCATATGAAGGATCAGATGTGGTGCACACACATAGTAAATGGCCACAATTTCAGGTAACCAAGGACTGTTTTGAATTAATTTGGTTATTCAGTTGTATGATGAGATAGTTAAATGGAATTTGATAGTTAAATGATACAATCCTTAAATACATTTTTATGATCAAATGTCCAAGTCGAAGACTTGGACATTGATCTAGTTCTCTCATCATTATGATTGCCTCCAAAAGATACTCTTCTAATTCGAAATCAACGCAGTCATGCTCACACATGCAAACTCATGTGTGATGAATTCATCAACAAATTCAACTGTTTCCACCTTGGGTGCATTCAAAATCGGAGGGATAGCTTAAATTTTTATCTCATTCATGCATTCTTCTCATCCTTTGCCCAATTTCGCTTTCCCTTTTCCCAATTACACTCGTCCTCTTTCCAATTCTGATCCTCTTCTCTCCTCTGCACTATCACCATGCCCAAATGATATGATTCATCCTCCAATGCTGATCTCTTTGTTATCCTCGAGTTTTCACAATGTAGGGAGGTCTTCCTCTGCCAGGGTGGGGATCATTCTTGGCCTGTTTGCAGGGCTACGATGACGACGTTTCTCTACAGTTCTCCCTCCAATTCAATGGAAGGAAGTTGTGTGTGGGGTATATGTCCTTCTTGGTCTCTGAGGAGTCAATTTCCTTAGCCACAAATCTTCCAGGTGTTGGAGATCACTGGTTCAAACACCGCCAGTTGCCATGGGCGAGCTACAACAGATTCTTCAAGCCTAAGTTTCAAAATGTTTCTGGAGCTAAAGGATACTCCAAAGATTGGATTAAAGATGAGATAATTAACCCCCTGATAGTCATCACTAGAATTATCACTTGTGAAGGTAGATATTATGTTTTTAAATCTTTCCACTTTATATTATTAGCTCATTTCCAATTCAATAAGCCATTAAATTTTCCCTTTTATTTCTTGAAAATTCTTGAGAAGATGTCTTCCCAAGTATGAAAGAATGTAGCCAATCCTCATAACATCTTATTCCACCACAACCTCATCCAATTTATAGTCGAGCTGGAAAAACAGGGGAAGACATGGGATGAATTCATTTATCAATTTTCAAACCCCCATCTCACAATCAAGACTAGCAAGAAATCACTTGGGTTAGGGACTGTTACTCCATCCAAACCCCATTATCCAAAGACTCCAAACACTCCTACTCAAGCTATCCCTCTACCAAAAAAAAATACCAAAAACCTTTTGATACCCCTATAGCCTCATCGGGAAAGAAGACTAAAACTCCTCTTGATAACTCTCTAATGACCTCAACATCTATTGATCCTGCACCCAAAAGGTTACAAGAGGATATTCAACAAGACATCCCTATAGTCCCTACAAATAGGAGAGGATCCAATCGATTCAAATGAGGTTATTTTCGAAATTTTTTCTGAAATACAAGAGGAAATCCTTATGAAAAAACCCCAAGCACTTCAGACCCTATCCAAGTATCTTCTAATCTCGCAAGCCCCCATAAAAAAATTAGGGAAGTTTCTACAAAAGAATGTGAGCCTGATAGAGAAATAAAATCTGAATCCATTCCCCCTCATAAACCCTATGTTACTCCTACCTCACAGATGCCTACACTAGATCCCAAAACTGATAGATTATCTACATCTTTCAAGGGATCCAAGCCCTCCTCTAAGATATCTGATCATACTCCAACCATTGAAAAATTACAACAGGAAAATGTCCAGCTGCTACAACATTTGGAAGAGAGGAAGACTGGATAGGCATCTCCAGCATGATAATGAAATATTACAAGTAAAGGTGAATTCCATCAAACGATTGGTTTATCAAATGACCAATGACAATCCTATCCTCCATGCATAATTGAAACACCGAAAGAGGGCCAAGACAAAATCTTCAGGGTAAAAAGCTTCTAAATCTAATCCATCCCCTTCTCAGCAAGTCTAGTCATATTGGGAAATTCATTTTTGTTTCCAGTGGGACCTGCAAAACCTTAGGTTTGGGGGTAATTTTGGGCTCGTGATTTGGTTGTTTTATGATGATCATTGAATCCTTTTTGTACCGACATTATATGTGTATTTAACCATTTTGAAGATGTTTTCAAAGGATATTGTATCAATTAATCATGGATCTACACAGGTATGTGCAATTGATGTTTTGCAATGGTTTTGAGTTAAATTCGATTTGATTTAATGTTTATAAGGATCTAATGCATGATCTGTGTGTCACGGGATGAATTCACAATGCAAATTTCCATCTGGTATCTCGTTCGACACTTCATCCAACACTCGATCTAGTAATTCATCTGGCACTGCGTCCAACACTGTATCCATCACTTGGACTGTGGGAAAGTTGGCAGTTGTTATATTGGCGACCTGTGCTAGACGAATTGACGACCTGGGTTTTGTTTCCCCTCGTGGCCTCTAGATATTAAGCTCTTGAAATCTCGGATTAAGAATTTATGCCAATCGTTGAGTGGCTCGTTCAGTTTCTAGAAGCTAAAGGTTGTTAGCACGTATTTAATGTAATGTACCATTTTTAGAGGAGGTCAACCCTTCCAGTGGTAGAAATCTCCAATTGTAATCATTATAAATACCACTAGTAGTGGCCAAACCAATTGTTAAGAATTGTTATAATCCATTTCACTGTGTAACTTAGATATTTATGCAAACTTGTGTAAAGACTGTGTTTTTAATTTCATGATAGAACCGTGTTGATTAATCTTGTGATGTGTTGTTGAGGAGTAGACACGACCTATTGGGAGGGCCACCAGTGGTCTGGGTGAATACTTAGATAGATAGCTCGTGTGTTTTATTTGTGCAACTATAATTTACTTCATTTCCTGTTATATGTGTTTTGTCATTTTAAATACTGTGTGTTTGTTGTTCATCATTTAATTATTTAAATTCTCTTTTTGAAGGTTTCCTGTAGGAGATGGCTAACTATTATGTTGTGTATTTTATTTATTAGTGACTGGATTGCAAGCTACTAACATAGATGGTGTGTTAAAATGTTAAATTGGATTTATGTAGGTTAAAACAAAGTAGTTAGAACAAAGTATCGGTTTAACACAGAATACAGAGTATTAGTTTAACACAGAGTACAAAGTTTCTTTTACAAGTTTCGATGGATTAATAAATGCAAGTTTTATTAATTGATTTAATTCTCATTTTTAGTTATGCTTTCCTGAATCTATTTTTCTTATCAATCTTGTTGTAGTATGCTAAGATATAAGTAGAATTTGGATTATGTCTTTATAAGCATTTTAGTTTGAAATCTATGTTTTTAATAATAGGATTAGCTTAGTTTAATTTATGAAGTTCCAGTTCTATATTTGAATTGCAATTTTAAATAGAAGTTTGAATTTGAATTAAGCTTTTAGTCATAGGTTTATAGTTTTGTGAATTCACTTAAGTTAGCATAAGAGTGCAATTTAATTAAGTAGAATAGTGTTTTCTTATCATTGATGATTGATGCATGAAATTGAGAGATCACATGGATTTTCAGGATAGTTAATATTTCTTCTATGATGGTTAAGCTTTCATTAGATTTCTTGATTCATACTTTTCATTTCTCCATAGAAGTTAATATTGAATTAATTCCTCTTGAACTATCACTAATTTTCTGATGCCATCGTGATGTTATTAGGCACTGAAGACATAATCATCATCTTTGAAGTTTCCTGTTATTGTAGATTAAGAATAGTTTTTTATTAATATCTTAATAGTGTCATGATGTTTTTGATTAAAGTAAGTTAAGATTTCCTTTTGCAGATTAGAAATGATTATGAGTTTTGACTTAAGAATAATGTTTACTTGTTGATTAGTTTTGATTAGTTTACTTGTTGAATAAATTTTGATAGGTTTACTTACTAAATAAGTTTCCATACGTTAGTTGTTTGATTTCTTATTTTCTTACTTGTTGATGCTGATTAGATTGAATAGATTGAATAGATTAATTTGTTGTTGTTGTTTCTCATTAATTGAATAGATTGAATATATTACTTGTTTTTCCTCATTAGATTAAATAGGCTAACTTGTTTAAAGTAGGGTTTTTGATATGCTTCTTTAGGAATAGTCCATCGATCCATTGTTTAAAGTTGCTTAGGGTAAATAGTTCAAAGTTCTTTCATAGGGTTTTTCAATTGATAGTCTTTTCTTAAGTAGATTAACCCTTAGTTAGTATTTTCTTAAGTAGATTAACCCTTAGGCGACTGGCTATGGAAGTGAGTAATACTACTTCTACTGGGACTCTTCATACTCCCATCCCGAGAATAGGTGGATGGGGGGTTGTACCTCCTCCTCCACCTTCACCTACAAGGAATGTGTCTAATAAAACACCTACCACTTCTGGAAGTCGCACAATATCTACAACAACTACGACCACTATTCCTACTATAAAAACATATTTGGTGCTCCTTTCACATATGGGATGTTGGGTTTTGATTCAAGATCGACTTTAACTTACTCCACTCTACAAACTATTGGTATGGGGGAAGGGAGTTCTAATTCTCCCTTACAAGGATCCTTCATGAGCACCTCTGCTCCATTTAATTTAATCCCTTATGGTGGAGGTCCCATCCCTCCTCCACCCACCTCGCTTGGAGGTGTTTTCCAATAACCATTTGGGATTAATACCAGTTCCATATTTTTTAGAGGGACTCATGGTTCTCAATCCTATATGACTCTGGTTGGGTTTATGCCTTTCTCTTTGTTTGGTGCTTTCATAAATAACTCTTTCTCGTCGTCCGCATTTTCTTCAGGGGGCAACCCCTTCTTTAATCAACCCAATCCTATGCAAGGATTTTTTACTTCATAGGGAGTGATGACATGAGCCGTCTCCTCTCAAGGTCATGGAAATCCTTGGAAGGGCTCTTTACCTTCACAAAGGATGTCGATCAGGGGAACCCATCCCATGCTCAGTGGAATCCTGGGCAATGTTCGGTTCCTATGCCAGGAGGATCAACTGGGGGCAACCCCAACCAAGGTCTTTGGAATACTATACATGGAGCAATCCCTACCCAATGTATGTCATCGAATTATGTGAATTTGTCAATGATGAAAAATAGCATGAAAATTCCTTATATTGGCCAAGGTCATCTTGGTTTTTACCAGAACCTTGGCCAACAAGAAAAAATTTCCTGGAAACCTGGTGCCAATCAAAATATAGGCTCCTATTTTCCTTTGAATCCACCACAACTGAGGTTACATTTCCTGGAAACTCTTCAATTGCCATATTTTTCAAGGTTGTTGAATGATCATATCTGTCATGATCCATGTTGGCCTCCTATGCCAACTAAGTTACCATTAGACATACCTAAATTTGAAGGAAATCATGGCAAAGATCCAGGTGATCATGTTACAATGTTTCACTTATGGTGACCTTCTAACTCGTTTAAGCATGACTCTTTCTAGTTATGATTGTTTCAACACACTCTCATCGGGGGTGTTGTGAAATGGTATATTGAGCTCGATATCTCAAATTATTCTTACTTTAACGACCTGGAAATTATTTTCTTAAACCATTTTCAGTTTCTAGTGAGATACGATGTTGGCACAGAGTTTCTAGCCAACCCTAAGAAGATAAATCTCATCCATATCCTCAATCATATTCGAGAATGACATCGTTGCAAGAGCTTGATCAATTTAAAGGTACCTCCTACATTTTTTCTTGAGTGGTTCCTAAATCCCTTGGTTCCTTGTGTCTCCAAGGCGTCATGAATTCCAGAGTGTTCTCTGAGGAAGCTACTATTATGAGAGCCCAACAAATGGAATTGATTTATTCTCAATCTGATATATTGTATGAGATTCTCCCAGATGCACCATGATCAACTTTTGACAAAACAAAACCGAATTTTGGTCCTCGTGCCAATGGTATAATATAATTATCACAAAGTAATTCCTCAAATAAGTTGTCTAACCAATTACAACAATTATCACTCTAACAGTCTATGGCCATCCAGACTCCTAGTTTGACTGCCCCTGCAACCCAAACATCGGAAGTAAATAGTGTGCATATGACAAATCCCAAAGGTAACCAACAACCCAAGGGAAAAAGAAAGGCCAAGGGAAATAAGGGTAAGTGGGATAAAAAGGTTTCTAACAATGATGGTGAGGGAAAAAATGAGAAGAAGAAAGTTAAGTTTCTATGTATTATTTGCGTGGACGATCACTTGACTCACCAATGCCCTCGGCTTGAGGAATCCCAAACACTTTTGGCACAGTAGTAGCCTATTGTGTTAACTAACCCTTTCCCTCAAGGGAAAAATATAGAAAAACCTTCCTCATCCATAAACATGCCTGGGGAAATTCAAGGAGCCCCCATGCTTAATTCTAATAATGAAGCTGCAAACGTATACATGATGAGATCAGTTTCTCAATTTCAAACCAGGGCTCATGATTACAGAATGAAAAAATCTCTTGAGAAGGGAAAAGAAGCTTCCAGCCAATCACCTCCTCTTCATATTGAGAATACTATGGGAGAAACAACGAATCACATTCCTAAAGGTGCGTTTAAGAAGGCTTCTCATAATCTGAATGCAAGGGCTACTCAAAACTACTCCATCATTGAGAATCTGGCACAAACCCCTTGTGTGATCTCTTCTCTGGAATTCCTCTAGAGTTTCCCCTCGCAGGGAAAATCATTACTATATGCCTTGGGTTTTGTTGAGCCAGCTAACTCGAGAACTATATTTTTTTACCCTTCAGATAATAAGCCTCATTTTCATTACAATGTCGCCTTCCAGATAGTAGTTGTGTATGCCATGAAATCGTTACACATAATATTTTCCAAACGATCATAGATGAGGGTGCATCAACTTGTGTGATGTCACTATCATGTTGGAAGGCTATCAGTCAACCCAATTTTTCTCTGTTACCGACATTTTTAACTGTGTATGACGACCATTATTTTAGACCACATGGCATAATCCCCTCCTTCCCCGTTCATTTGGAAGGAAAAATTGTGTGTCTAGGTCGAAGTGGTCGACACGCCTCTCGACTACAACCTTTTGTTAGGACGAATTTGGAACTACGCAATGAAGATGGTTGATCCTCCATTTTTCATGTACTATATTTTCCTCATGAAGGAAGAATTATAATCATTGATCAATTATCTTTCTCCCATCGACACCCTTCATTGGAGACATCCATAGTCCCGATGATTGATAACCCACAACAAGGAAACGTCAACTTAGGTGTTGGACTATTTCCATATTTGATTGGAAACTTTGATTTTTCGCCACCTTTGTATGATTTCAAGTTTATTTCGGCTATCCCTGATCAACCTAAGCCTGTGATATTTCAAGTAGCTTCTTTTAGAACAAGTTATTTTAATGATATGTGGAATTTACCTTCCCCATCAGCTTTGATGGAATGGGTAGGGAATCCTGGCATGGATATGCCCCTATCTGTAGTTGAGGTTGTGTACAACATTGTTCAAAAAACCTTGGCCAACTCTAATCTGGCTTCCCCTCAAGAGATAGATCATTTTCTTGAGCCTATTTGGGCTCAAGACTCTCATACTTCTGATGATCCTTTCGACTTGGTATTTCTCTCCGACGAGGAAATTTTAGAGGAAATGACTGAGCCAGAGAGACCTTGGGATGATCTTCACCATACATATTACTTTTCTCCCAAGCTTAGGAGAGTAGAAGTAGGAGAGTTCACCATGACCATGAATGGAGATGTCACTTGTCCTGTTAACCCTTTGTCCATGCACAAAATCTATGTTGAAGGAAACATGGCGAGTATAGATTACACATTTCCAATTGACATCTCTAAAACCCTCGGCATCATTGAAAACATCTTCATAGGAGCGGATTGTTCCCTTAAGAAGATTCATATGTACACTGAATTATTTAAAGAGTTTTGTGACATTTGTTCCTGGTCTTATGAGGAAATTTCAAGCATTGACCCTCGTATAGTTTAACATGAGATTAGGACTTATCCTGATGAATTGGTTGACTTTGAAGGTCATGCTTTTCATGAGCCCAGAAATGGGATCTACATTAAGAAGTATTACATTTACGTTGGTCACCTGAGAGTGACTTCTTGTAAATAATGTATATTTTTATTTACACATTTTAGCATGTTTTTGTTTTATGGGTGTGTAGTTTAACGTGTTTCTGCCTTGTGGAAGATTTCAAGTGAATCTAAGGTTTATGTTGTATTCATGGATGGTGTTATCCATCACACTCAGAGGCTTGTTTTTACAGCTTGGGTGATCTTCACGCCCACTAGTCAGTCGGTATCTTCTGGAGGTGTTTATTTAGGAGAAGCAACCAATAACATTGTCAAGTACAATGTTGTCATAGAATTACTGCGTGATGCATTGTCACATGGTATTTCTCATCTCTAGGTTCACCTAGATGCTAAACTGGTAGTGTCATAGTTAAATGGAATGTACCACATCCACGATCCCATCCTTCACCAACGATTCCTTAGGGTACATCTCTTAGAACGTTATTTTTATTATATCACATATATTCATGTTCCTAGAAGATCTAATCAATTAACATATGCATTTGCACATCATGCATTAGATTGGCATCTTTCACACACATAAATCTAAAATCACATACATACATGTACATATAAATACATTTGTACAAAATATATTTACCCCATAAGAAAAAAATAGGTATATAGATAATATGTCCAAAATAATGTCATAGTACAAAATGTGGGCCATAGGCCTCAAAAGTGTCAATGATGCATCATTGGGCTTAATCCCTCAATACATATGGGATATATAAAAAGGGTTCCCTCGACATGCATAATTTCCAACACTACTCTATTGTCGAGGCCTATTGGCCCTAGTATAATGGACTACGACATTGACTAGATGCCAAAATAACTAGACCCATGCTCGGGGTACTCTCACTAAGTGAGTCTACATGGATGAAAGAAAATCCTCGATCTCTGCCATGGGCACACCATGAGACAGGGATGTCATGTTCCTCTCTACCTACCTCAGGACTCTCTCAGCCTCTGTTGATGATGTCCCTACCTCTACTATGACTCCTCTCATCTAGATCTAATCTCACATACGACCTCAAGTCCGAGGGAAGTCCACAAGCCGCACTGCCCCCACATATGTACATAACAGGTTTTAATTTAGTATTGTGACGTTACCAAAAACATGTTTTCTATTATAAAATTGAAAAATTAAAAAGTTAAAATTAAAAAATGTGAGTAGATACCTATATCGCCACATGTTGCACTAGAGGGCATAGGTACATCCAGGTCCCTCAATAAACTAATACCCACATATGGGTAGTCCTTGATGGCGACAATGTGGTGTTTCCACCACTCAAAGAAATTGTCATCATAAGACTTGTGTAATCCTCCTCCTCCCTGGCATGGCATCAAAGGATCCCATTTGCACAGTGTTCGGAAGGAGGCTACATGTCCCTAAACACCCTCCCTTGGGCTTGGCCGTGGAACTCTTTCAAAGAAGAATGTGCACAACATTGTCCCAAATCCAAACTTTCTCCTCTGTCTCAACCTGCACTCTGTCAACTAAATTTTCATATAATTAAGCATATAAGTGGTGCTCCAATCAAATATAACCGGTTACAGACACTGCAATGTACAATGCATCTGGGCCCAATAATCATGGTGTAGGGATGTGGACCTTGTCACCCGCCCAATCATCTATAGTACCACCCTCAAACTCATATTTTTGATCTTTTGTATTGGCACTATAGACCCAACCTTACCTATGTCGGCCTCGCAATACATATCAATGTAGTGGGCTATGTTATATGTCCCAGGAGGGAATGTATCCAGTTTTACCAATTCACACCTCCTAGAGAGATCGGTCAAGAGGTAAAGGTTTTCAGTGGCTGGTGTTAACGATTGGCCCTCTATCATAGAAACCTCTCCATATATATTCCAATACTCTACCAGATGGTTTAGAAGTCATAGTTGAGCTCTCATAAGGGGAAAACTAAAGTATTTCCATAATCCTCATTGTTTCAATGTTTTGACCACCATAATGTTTTCCTCGACCATTTGATCAACCTATCCATGTTCTCTTTCCCTACAACGCACATACATCATGAGTCATGCCAACATTTTGGGAGTTAGTGCATGTCTTTTTCCAAATTGTTAAGCATGTACGCACCCTTTTTTGGTATCATTGGCATATGTACTCTTGCTGAGAGTATCTCATCCTATGCACATACACATTCTAACTATGAAAAGTGCACATACACGCATATTCGAACTAATGATTGAAGCACGCAACCCCCAAATCCATCTAAAACTTGAAATGAATGGATGAAATTGAAATTAAAAGGAAAGATTACTTAATTGGCCCAAGAATGAGTTGATTTCCTCCACCAATTCTCTCCAAGTGTTGATTTTAAGGAAGAGGGTTTTGGATATTTTTGGGAATTTTCAAAGTGCAATGGTAAAAATGCCTCTTTTTACCTCTATTTATAGATTTGTGACCTTATTTTGACCTGGTTTGACCTTGATTTCCTCGATTTTTGTCGCTCAATGGATGTTATGATTATTCTTGGTGATATTTTGGTCCTTTAAAAATATTTTTCCTTTGGATTTGGTATTGTTTGATGAATGGGTACTACTTTTACAGTATTGTGACAAAGTTGGGATTTCGCCATTTGCATTTAGGATAGGTTCTCACTGCTTTGCATTTTGCATTATGTTGACGCTTTCCACTTTTACATAATATCAACCCCACTGAACTGTGACATAGAACCTTCTATGTTTCTTTAGAAGTGTTGTAATTAGGTGGTAGAGCCTTTCCATCCATGGATTCCCTAGGTACATCCTTGTGTTTCATTTCAATGTCCATGTTGTAAGTTTATTGTAGGCTCGTGAGTCCTTTCTAGCCCCATCATGACTCATTTTTATGCCTCATTTTTCTTCTTAAATATTTTTCTGGCTTCAACCCTTGGGACTCCCATAGAGCATGGTTTGTTTCCTTTCAAGCTCATTTTAAACTATGAAAGAGACATCTAGTGAGATATTATTTATCCTTTTTGGCCTCACTTAGACGACATACAAAAAGGATCCCCCTTGGAGTCCTTTTTACGCTCTTTTTATACTCTCTAAAATTGAAAATATTGTCGAGTGATCTTGTTTCCCTTCATGCTCGTCAAATTGAAATTTGAAGGAACATATGTCCGGTGATAGTTTACCCCTTTTTTGGTCTAAATGGCTATTTTTATGAAGAAGGTATTCCTTAGGAGCTACAGTTCGCTAGGAGAGTATTCTCAGGTGTAATTGTAACCCCTTTTCGAGCCCGAGGGACTAAATTTATAAAAAAGGGTCATTCTCCCTGGTTTTGGTTTATCTCTTTTTTGGGCCTTGAAGATTATTTACGAAAAAGGGAAACACCTTCGAGTCTTATTTAAATCCCTTTTCAGACTCCCTAAACAAGAAAATATAGTTGAGTGACCTTGTTTCTTTCACACTCGTTAATTGGTCCAAAAGGAATATTTATTTGGAATAAGTTTAACCCTTTTTCCGTCCAATAGATTACCCATTAAAAATGTACACCTCAGGAGACATGTCTCGTCGGGAGAGTTATCCTAAGTTATGTTTTATACTTTTTCAGGCTTACGGGACTAAATTACGAAAAAGGATGAGTGAGTCCAAAGTTAAGCTCTTTTTAGACTCCTTAAAATTGAAAATATAGCTGAGTGATCTTGTCTCTATCACACTCGTTAAAATGGTTTTGAAGAGACATTATTTCGATATAATTTTAACCCTTTTCCAAACCGACTGGACTAAGTATGAAAAAGTAATACTCTAGCCCTAGTGACCAGAAGAGTTCTCCTTGGTATTATTTTATTATTTTTAGGGATGGAGACCAAACTTACAAAAAATATGACTCTAGAGTCTTATTTTAGTGTTTTTCATACTCTCTAAAAGTGAAAGACTGTCACACTTCCCTTCTCTAGGCTTGTAAAAATTTAGATGGATGGAGTCTTGTTTTGTCATGTCTCATCCTTGCATCTTTCTCCTAATGCTAGCTTCATGTTGCTACTACTGAACCTTTATATCCCTCCTGAGGTGCAAGCCTTGTAGCATTGTTTTTCTTTGTGGTCTGACACCTTGAACCTTGGAGGAATTTTCCCTATTGTCCTTATCCTGCACATATCTCCTTACACTAAGCATCAATATGTTCCATGCACTTGGAACCAATTTTCTTACCCATGACACTCATTCCTCCTTTGTAACGTAGCATTATTTTATTCTTTTTAAAGCTCATTAAATACATGAAAAAGATAAAATAAATCAAATATGCAAAAAAGAGGGGACGGGGAAACATTCTCTTTTGTGGGAAACATTCTCTTTTGTTGGCAAAAATCTAGTCACCCTTGGATAGAGCACATCCTTCTGTTTGTTCTGCAAGAATTGGGATCTAGTATGGCCTTAGGAATTTTTTCTTGTTACATAGAGTCATGTCCTCCTCCATTTGGTTACTCTTCCAAACACATGGAGAGTTTGTGGTGCCTCATGTGCCACAGACTTGTGTTAATAACATGCTTCCTTAGTATTTTTCATATATTGTGCTCTTGTCCAAGGGGAAGTCTTTCAACCTGAGTCAGTCATTCTGCAATAAGTCTCTTGACCTTCATGTGTCGTCCATCCCAAGAGTATTTTCAAGTTCACATCCAGAATCAATGAAGTTTGGTGCATGTTTTTCAAGGTCATACAGTCTTTCCATGATGACATGTCGAAGACCTCGGAGTAGTGATTATTACATTCATATTATAATCCTATCTAAGTTTGTAATATCTTGAAGCTATTTCTCGAGTAATGAAGCTATCATCTCTAGCCACATGCACTAATACCTCCTGAAGATTCCTATAACATTACGTATCCTCTGATGATTTTGAGATGTAGATCTGTTGTGTATTATTCATGGTTACACTTCCTATTGCCATACACATTGGTCATGTATCCATGATTACTATATATACGACATGGATCTGTAGTGTACTTGATTGGAAACCATGCTTAGTTTGTCCCGAGCATGGGAATGCATGCGTGAGTGATTGTTATTATATTATTGCAAATGACACGCTCACATATACTCGCTTGGGTTTACTTGACTCCGGTGCTTTCCCACTTTATTAAAGATGTTGTAATGTATTTCAACCATCAGTTTCTCTTCTGACCTCACACATTAGGGGGCATATGTTATAACTCAAAATTCCACTACTATGCATATTTGATGTTGGCCTACTCATTCATACATATGCCAACCCTTTTTTATAGAGTTCTCCTCAAAAAACAAGTTTTTGTATGGTATATGCACCCTTTTGCATAGGCAGATTACGTACATATGTCAATTGCATGCTTAAAATCCCACATACATATGCTATCTACATAAATAAAAGCATGCATGTACTCTAAAAAATTGTAAATAAATATAAAATCCTTTCTTTCCGGTGGAGTTTATGGGCTATATTAGGTTTTGAATTTTTTTTACCTCATGTAGCCCTTCTGACAACGAATTAACCACCATTTTGTCATATAAAAGGGGCCCTAGGGGAGTCATTTGGATATATCAAACTAGAGGCGAGAGAAATCTGCCAAATTTTGTCCCTTGTATTCCAATCCTTCTGCATTCTACTCCGAGTTTGATCCTTAGCATTCCCTTCCATCCATCCTCCTTATACCATCCATCCTTTTCCCTTATACTGGCTTGTTGGTGGTGAGAATATTATTGGGAATAGTGCACTTGGAGACAAACTAGAGGAACCCAAGAGAGGTTTGTGGAGCAGCACCAACAAAATCTAGGTTGTAACTTCCAATTTTGTTATTAATAAAAGAGAAAAACTTCTTGTCCCAGATATTTATGTCTACATGTTTGTGTTTATGAATGTTTTCATGAATAAATAACCCTTAATATGATCTTTATAATTAAGCATATGTTTTCATTGTTTGTTCTGTAAAATTGTTTCGGGACAACTTTGGGAGCAGGCCTACAATCTTGGAATATACAACAACCAGAAGGGATCGAAAGCAACCAGAAGGGATAAAAAAAAACTGTAAGGAATTAAGGTACACATTTATATCTTCTCTCTCTTCCCTTAATTTTCATAAGGTTGTGTTTGGTTTGGGTAGAATAGAATCTTTTCTATATTTTAAGGAGTCAAGGCTCTGCCTAGTCGCTAGACACAGATTAGGGGGATTTTACCCATAGAACCCTTCCCTTACTACTATTTATAAAACCTGCAATATTTTTGTGTGTGTATGCACATCCATCTATATACATAGCATGGCCTCTATTTATTTCTTTTCCACTTTCCAATTGGGGACGATGTGTATACATATTCAAATTTAAATCATATCCTGACATGTTAGGCTTGTATTATGCTAGTCTTCTCCATTCACCATTGTAATCTGATGTACCATAATATGGCATTAATCTCGTAGTGGTTTGTTGAGAATTGTTTCTATGTTTATATCCCACATGGACATTTTGGACAATAAAGAGGCCTAGATTTTCTCCATGAATATTGGAGGGTTGTATCATGTAGTTGTATCCCCAAAATTGAAACACCTCATACACTCTAGGTAGTTGTTGATCATTGGGCCAAGCACAATATAGTTGACAATCAAATGTATCTTTGTAAATTGATCTCAAACTCATGGGGAAGTCATCATCTCCATCACATTCATTCTCATAGGGTATGTAGTCCAACTTCCCCTTCTCTTTAATCAAATTTTGCATCTTTAAAGTTATTCTCGTTATGTTACTTGTTTTCGTCAAATCCTCATCTTCGGAGCTGGTATATGTGCACATATTTTTTTATATGTATCATCTGATAAATTATTATTACCCTCTAGGCTAGAATTCAGTTCTCCAGGAAACTTTAAACCAATACCTTTATCCTACAAGTATTCATTAAGAAAAAAAATAATTATTTAAATAATATAAAACAATGTTTAAAATAAGTATACATATTATTTATATCAAATTGGAAAATTCCTTACCACAATTCGTATTGGATTTGAATCAATTGTAGGATGCATACTACCCACTGGAATCTTATCATATATGTAATATCTTTTTACGATCACTCATTTGAATTGTTTCTTTCCACGACATACAAAACATCCACAAACAACAATTTTCTCCAAGTATTCATCCCATGTACTATACTCCATACCAACCTCTTGTTCAGTGCAATAATTTTTTGTGTCTGTGGGATCCATTGTCATATCCTCTTCCACCCACTATCCTCTACATGATTTAATAGTTTTAGGTCCATGTGAATATATTTTTCTTTCGTTATTTGAATCTCCAGGCTCTACATTTTCTCCAATCTCCATCTAAAATAATCAAAGATATGCATTAATTTTCGACAATATTGGATAATACACTATAAATTTTAATAATATTGTGAAAATATATGGATGTATCACAAAATTCCATAAATTCTTTTTTTCCTTAGTTATGTCAAAATTAGAGTACCTAATGTCCCATGTCATCCGTTGTGTCCTCGTTTGATATGACACGATATGTTTACATGGCCTCATATGGCTCCTGCAATACACAACATAGTCAATAATGTTTAGTACACCAATTATATCATTTCAACAAATATGCTATCCAACAAAAAACCCCACCTTAGTCACATATTTGACATATTGATATCATGTTTTGGAGTTGAAAAAGAAACAAATTTATGACCGTAGGTATATACATCGAGCCAAAATTTCAACAAGAAAAGTATCCAACATCCTTATCCCACATGGCCATCCTAATTGTCAAAATTTTCCCTTGATCATAGAATCACATTTAATCACCATTATTGTGCATTTTCAACCAATAAGTTTGAACTCAAAGGCCACATGGAAAAAAAATGACTTTATCTCCTCTATGTTTTAGCATTTGTGAATTCATAAAGACCTTCCTCCTTTGGTTGAGGTTGATTTGTGTTCTTACCTTTATTGTATTTGCAGATTCCATTGTCATATCCTCTTCCACCCACTTTATTCTTTGCGATTTAGTAGTTCTACACCATCTGCATCCACTTTCCATGGCCTCCTCTAGATTTTGTTACACAACAGTGACAAAACATTTTAGTACACCAATCAAATCCATTATCATGTAATAAGTTAGGGAAAATAGGGCCACAAGTCAAAATTAGCTTGAGATAAAAAAAACACATTATGTGGTTGGGACCTTCAAACATTCTTATTTTTTATGGCATTATATACATCCTACTCAATTGGGTTGGAATAAGTATGTCCCAATTTACTCTTTGTATTATTGAAACAATTCCTCGTACTCAAAAGCATGTGGTAGAGTTGTAAAGCTGAAGGAATTAAGATACATAGGAGTCAAGACTTATTTTGTCTTAGGATCTTTGGCCATGGCTACTATTTTTTATTTTTCTTTCTAGGGAGATATTAAAATTGATTTTTCATTCACCCATATCAAAAAAGATTCCAGACATTATCTTTGTTATTTTTACAAATAAACATTGAAAATTTGAAACCATAATTCAAATTAGAGTTATATATCATATTTGTGTAAATCCTTCTAAAAAGGTTTAGTGAACTTCATGACTATAATTCTCATGGCTATAATATTTTTGACAATCTTGTATACGTAGTTATACAAAACAATATGCCTCAATTCATCAAATGAAGAGAGGCCATCTGATTTTGGAATGAAGTCTATAAAGTGGCATTGAAAGAAGCAAGCATCTTCCTAGTCCTCCAAGATTCATCAACAAATATTAAAAGATCCCCTTCAATAACCTCAGAAAAACCAAGGAATAATTCCATGGGCCACCCATGAAGCCCTTGAATTTTTTCCTTTTGAAAAATGTGGATTAAAATTTTAATTTCCTCTTTATAAACCTCCTCCAATAATCTCTCATTTTCTACCTCATTTACAACAATAAGAAAAAGGTAGTCATTCTAACCACTTCAACTATTGAAACCCTACCTTCAACCATGTAAATATCATTAAAATTATCAATACCAACTCTTGCGATATACTCAAAAGTAGATGTCACTAATCAACCATTCCTATCAATTTTCCATATGGAATTAACATTTTTCTAATGAAGTGAGTACTCCTGGAAAAAAATGTATTTTCATCTTCTAACTCTAACTATAGAGTTCTACTTTTTAACCTCCATGCTACTTCCTTATTTGTCAATATATTTCTTTTCCTTTTCTCTAAATGATTAACCCTCAACTTGTACTCATTAAGATATCCAACCATTTCTTGAAAGTATGATCCATTCATCTCTAACTCAATAGAAACAATTTCCTTCTCTAATGTTTTTCTCTTGTTCCTAGTGAAGAGCATCTTGTTTAATTATCTTCATTTTTTTCTCAAATTAAAGAGTAGATGGCACACTTCAGGACCCACCAAAAGGAACCCACTTATCCTTAACCAATCATGTAAAATTGTCTTCCAACAACCAAGAATAATTAATCTTGAATGGGATTAGGGGTTTTCTCCCTAAAGAAGGATTTAAAAAAAAAAACATGAAAGTGATTTTACTCTTCCCCAAATTTAACCCACTACCTATCCCTTATCTAGTCACTAATCATATCTTCTGACAAAAGGATCCTATCCAAACTCATTGCAATTATTTTCTCCCCCACCCTCTTATTTCTCTAGGTTGTCCTTAAGTAGATGGGCTCAATATGAAATAGGCCTTCCAGCTCATTCAATTTCCTAAAAAAAATCAGAAAAAGGACCAAAGGATGCCAAATGTTAGCACTGCCAATTGAAAAATTGGGCTCAAACCCAACAATGACATTGTCTTTTCCAATAGAATCCAACTTGAATTTTTTCTCCCAATATCTAACCCTATTAGAGTAAGCACCATATATATTCAACACTGTAATAATATTTATCCATATCCCAAGAATATAAAATATCTCTTGATCTCCATTCAAAGGACTATATATTAGAAAAACGATAAAACCCTTAACCTCCAACCAGTAATCAACCCACCTGATCTCCCCCTGCATCAACAAAAACAAAGTACCATCCCCAAAATAATTTCCCCAGATCATCAACATTTTTTTCACCATCACCTAAAGCCTCTCGAAACAACATTAGATCAAGATTTTGAGACTCAACAATTCTCTTCGTGGTTTTTTTTCTAAAAATGCTACGCATCCCTCCACAATTTAATGATAAGAAAATCACAAGGCACACTTTGTTGGGGTAGTATTGACTCTAAAAACCCCCAAAATAAAACAATTTTACTAGACATCACTTCATAAAGAACCTTCTCCTTTGTGTGGCCGCTTATTTATTTTCCCCTCAATACATGCTAGTTTCTCTTCAACCCCCCTTCCAACATCACCCAAGTCCTTGTTCCTCTAACATATATTGTATCTACTACCAGCCAAATTTGGGCCCTTTCTATTTTTATTAGAAATCACATAGTTGTTGTCACTAGAATTACACCTAATATGAAAACCTTCTATAGGGCCTATCCCCCTTTTAGGAGATCATGTAATTGTTATCTCCATAGATTGGCTACACCCCACCATACCCTTTAGAGACCAAGATAAGTCCTTCCCATTATCCCTAAAAAAATGCATTAACCCTATTTTTTTATAATCAAAAGAAGGATATTGCAACATTAATGGGGCTTGATATTGTACAGACTTACCTAAATGTCATTTTGGCATATATCTGGGGTAGGATGAGTCTCCATTGATGGTGAAACATTCATCCAAGATGAATAAATATCCACTAGACCTACTACCTCCACATTATCCACTCCACCCTTAACCTCTTTGTTACACATTATTTTTGTCATCCCTATGACCGTTAATGATGTAAACCCATCTTTTGCCTTTAGAGGGGTCAGTGGCCCAAGTTCCTGAAGAGAGAAGGGAGAATAACTTTTCCTGAGAAAAGAAGTTGCATTTTCCTTTATGAAAACCCTATTAAAGATGATTTTCACATGTTGCACTATGGTTAGGGTGTGAGAATGCCTGATTCTCGTAGGCTGCACCAAAGATGGGTTGCGAGAGGTTTGCAGGTTGCTCTATAAGCAGGGCACGAGAATTCTCATACGTGGGAAAAACAAGCATCTTCTCGATGCTTCTAAAAGGAGAAACTTCCATGGTGAGGTGGCATCCGAATGGTTTCAATCTTACTCGCTTTCATGATTTAGTGGGATCATCCTAACCTCCTCACCTTATCCTCTTCAACTTATACAAGGAGAGGATATCTCATGAAGAAAGTTGACTTTTGAGTTTGAATATTTTGGTATTAGCTTGGATTTGATTGAGATTTAGAGATTGTTAGCTTGGATAGATGAGCCACTTTGTCAAGATATATTGTGAATATTATCAGATCGATGATCTCAAAATTATTGGAGTGGAAGTGTGTGGGGAACAAAGGACAGTTGGAAGGGACCTTACAATATCAAGGCCATGGTTATAATCTCTCTTTCACATTTAATATGATACAGTAATATGATTCTTTCCTATAAAGCCTATTGTGTTTTATTGTATGATTCCTTGATCCCATACATAGGTTTATATTGAGTTTATGCTATTACTATCACTTTTGGTTGGTTGCGTTCGTTTGCAGGATCATCATTGTATGAGTGTTGGAACGGAGCTAAGATGGCAATAGCGAGAGGAAGCGACGTTTAAATGATATGTCACCTATCCCTCTTTAGTTAGTAAATTCAATAGCTAAAACTTAAGGAAAGTGTCATGTTCTGGTGTGTTTTGTTCTAGATCTAGGTGGATCTAGGGAGATCAGTTAGTGTGTGCACCTACCGATTTGTCCAATAACAAAATTGGTGACTCCACTAGGGAAAGGATTGTTTCCTAGTTAGTCTAGCTTCCCTTGCTTTGATTGTTTGTTTTCTGGTCTCTGATTCTATGGGAGATCCATCCAGACTCTCTAGATCTGAAAATTCACTTAGACTCTTTGTCCTTTTCCAAAATTGCTTTTTATTACAGAAATTCCCGCACTTCACCTGTATACAGCCTGCAAAACCCCTTGATTTTCGCACCCTACTGTTCAGTCCAATGCGACCTTCTCGCACCCTACCTATGTCTAGACTGTGAAAATGCCTAATTTTGCACTGCACCTCACTACTAGGCTGCGAACTTGTTTGTAAATTTTTTTGGATTGGGTCTTATTATCTGTTGATGCCCAGTTTTTCTTTGATTAGCTGGATTGAAATTTTGGAGCCTAAATTAATCTGTTTACAGTCTGTTTGACATTCCATGAGTTGATTTTAGCCATCTTTACTTTGTTTGGTTTTGAAGGATTAGTCTCTTTCTTTGAGTGTATTTCAATTACAAAGCGTGTGTTTTCCTTAGAATTGTTTAGGGAAAGATCACATTTCTTCTAAATAGTTCTCTTTAAAAGAAAACTTTTAGTTTGGGTTTCTTTGTTTTAAGAAAGTTCATTATTTCTTTTAGTGAAATTTTTGAAACAAAAGATTTAATTTCTTGCTTTATATTAGATTGGGGGCATCCTTGCATTTGAAGTAGCGAAATTGCATGATTCTTGGCATTTTTTGGTTTTAAATTCTGAAAAAATTTCCCCCTCATGGTCGGGGGGGCATGAATCGTGTATTGGTATACAGTCTCTTTGAATCATTTCTTGAAGATATTGATATTGATGATTTTTTAAATTTTGGGACATCAAGCATATGGGAATGATAAATGTTTTCTCCTTCTCTAGCATAGCTTTCATTGAAATGAAAAGATTGCATCTTCATCTCTTTGCATAACTTTTGAGTCGGTCAAAACACCATATTGTCCATGCCATTTTCCTTTTGAATAACAAAAGTCTTAAAAATAAAGTGCTTATAAAAATCGATTAGACATTTTTATATTTTCTAGTAGCAAACCTACATTAGATTAGTTGTAGGGTTTTGGAATAGGTGTGAAAGATAACTTTCCAAAGCTGCAAACAAACATAGTATCTTGTGATAGGGAGAGTTAAATCCACTTACTACATTTTGTCCTGGGAAGCCCTTCTCACACAAGGGTCAATCACGAGGTCACATTAAGATTGATAGAGTTACTCACCCTACTTTGTTGGTATTGGTGTAGATATTGTACGTATTATGGGGGTCACTTGAAGGTATACCCACAATTATGAGTTGAAGCCTTTCGAGTTGATTTCAGGCTAAATACCCTCTCTTTGCACGTGGATCAGACTGTCGACTATTTCCCCAGGCATCATTGTAGTAATTGGTAACCTTAGTGGCCTATCTCTCTAGGTTCTTTACACGAGGTGACTGTGGAGGGGCATGTCTTCAAGGTACCTGGAATCGATGTTGGCCAAACTCACTCGAGCTCCTTGGAGGGTATACCCACGTTTATGTGTGGGAGATTGAAATAAGGTGTAAGTCCATTAAGCAGGTCGTCAATGTAACTTTTCCACCTCCTCTATCTCATCCCCTTCTTACATTGTTCTCGCGACGTTGGATTTCATAACCAACTAGTGCATTCATTATGAGAAGGTTTTGTTCTCTTGATTGCTTACTAGATATTTAGCGTGTGTTGTTTGTTTTCCCTAGAAGACTCTAGATTGGATATTTATTTTATTACGTCAGTTCCTGGAATGACCAATGAAGGAACTCCTTTTCCAGGGGAACCTTTTGTTTTTCCTTCTTATGGGAACATTGGTCCTCCTCACATTGCTACTTTCAGCCTTCTAGGTCTCACAATTGGATTGTCGGTGTTGTTGTTTTCCACTCAGGTAATCCCGAATGTAGTAAGTGCTTCGGTCGTAAGCAGTTCCCCCCAGGAGCATCAACCTCATGTTGATCCTTCACCTTCTTCACCAGTAAGATCTTCTTCGCCTTCTTCACTTGCAAGGTCTTCTTCCATTTCATCTTCTTCGCCGATTGAAAGCTTTGAAGCTAGTAACCCAATGGCTAAGAAGAAGAAGAAACTGAAGAATAAGAAGAAGAAAAATAAACAAGGGTCAAAACCTCCAACCACTGCTAAACATGTTGGAAAACAACCAATTACTGTTAATCGTGCTGGGAGTGTTGATGATGTCAAGATCACCAAAACAACTCGTAAGCCCAAGTACCCTTGTAGGATTTGTAAGGGTAACCATCTTCTTAAGGATTTCCCTGGTCTATCCAAGGTTATAGAATCTTGGTCTACACACCCTCACCAACCCGTGTCATCAACCTCTAAACAACATGTTGATGACCTCCCGTCAACTAGTCAAGATACTGTTGAGAAGAAGAAAAGTAGAGTCAAGTTCCCGTGTATGTTATGCTAAGGGATTCATCTCACTCACCTTTGCCCTCATATGGACGAAGCCTAGAAATTACTGGAATAGATGACTATTTCACAGCCTCAACTTCCAGTTGCTTATCGCAAACTTACTCTTGACCCCCCTATAGTTGATGGAATGATCACTCCAGTCCCTTCACCGATCAATCTGGTTGATCATGTCGTCAATCTGGTCATGTCCTTAGTTGAACCAGTTGACAAAGTATTTGATCTGATACCATCCTTGGTCAATCCCGCTCTCCCCTCAGAGAGTGAAACTAAAGCAGTCGATTTGATCTTGTCATTGATCGATCCCACTCTCCCATTAGAGAATGAAACTAAAGCAGTCGATTTGATCTTGTCATTGATCGATCCACCTGTCGACCCCATTCTCCCCTTGGAGAATGAAACCCAACTGGTCGATCTGATCTCATCATTGGTTGATCCTACTCTTCTGCTAGATAGTAAACCCAATACTGCCCATGTTTTTCTCGTTGATACAGAATCTACCATACCGGTGGGTATTCCTCCTTCTCCCGTGGAACCCCCTCCAAGTAATGAGGCCATCCGTTTTGATTGGTGTGTGCTAACTAGACCGTGTCTTCCCTCTCACATTCCTTTCTAGATTACAGTACAGGTTTGTGGTTGAGACATTCCTCAAACACTGATAGATGAAGGTGCATCCGTTAGTATTTTGTCCTCTTTTGCTTGGCAAGATTTGGGTTTTCCCCAACTTGCGTCAGTTACGAAGAATCTGTTAGCTTTTAATAGAAGAACTAGTCAACCTTTAGGGACCCTTCCTTAGTTTCCTGTAACTTTGGGAGGGAAAATTGTCTTTATTAACGTCATGGTAGTCCAAGACCCCTTGGATTTCGCTTCACTCCTTGGGCGAGATTATTTCTATGCCATGAAAGCTATTGTGTCTACTCTTTTTTGTGTGATATCTTTCCCTCACGATGGACAAGTTGCGACTGTTGATCAACTTTCATTCATTGACCCCACCTGGATTGCCTCCCTGAATGGTTCTTATATGTAGACGGTATCGCCCCCGCCACAGGTCAATTATGTGGCATTGTCGCCCATGGATTCCACTTCTAATGAATTAGATCCAGTAGTTGACATGGTTATCTCTTCGATAGGGTTGTTAGAGCCTGATCTCTTTACTCCTGTTGCGACCCTCAACATGGTGTCCTTCCAGAGTGTGTTTCTTCCTTCTAGTGAATACCTCTTGGAATCAATGACCGAGTTTTGTCCCTTGACATGGTGTCCTTCCGAAGCATTGTCCTCTTGGAGTCCATGATCAAGAAGACTTTCAAGGATAGTTTTTTGTGTCTTTGAGGAAACCTCGTTAAAAAATGAAACTGAGGTCTTTGAGCATAGTTTTCTAATTTCAAGCTCATTAAAAAATGAAACCACTTTCGAGGATAGTTTTTGCGTCTCGGAGGCAACCTCGTTAAAAAATGAAACATAGGTCTTTGAGCATAGTTTTCTACTTTCAATCTCATTCCAAAATGAACCCAGCTCCGAGGATAGTTTTACGTCTCTGAGGCAACCTCGTTAAAAAATGAAACAGAGGTATATGAGCATGATTTTCTGATTTCAAGCTCGTTAAAAAATGAAACCAGACTTGAGCATAGTTTTCTAATTTCAAGCTCGTTAAAAAATGAAACCACTTACGAGGATAGTTTTTTCATATCTATGGAAACCTCGTTAAAAAATGAAACAAAGGTTACGAGCATAGTTCTTGTTTCTGTGTCAAGATCATTAAAAAATGAAATAGTTTTCCCCCTCTCTATTAGAGTCAAGTCCTTCATTTAGTATTTGAAGCTTCATTTCATTCTCCTTTGCAGTTGGTTGAAATGAAGCTTGGGGGACATTTGCCTCAGCCTCTGGACTTCATGGTGAAGTTGAGATGCTAGCTTCTTAAGTTGGGGGCTAAGTACCAACCATGCGAATTAGTGGATAATGCGTTGGGAAGTACATGCATAGTTTTTACTTTGGTTCAATCTTGTGTAAAAATGAAACCACCTACCTCAAGCAAAGTTTTCCACTGGTTCAAGCTTGTGTAAAAATGAAACCAAATCCAATCATAGTTTTGTTTAGCTTTAAGATTGTTAAAAATAAAATCTATCCCAAGCATAGTTTTGTTTTGTTTTAAAGCTTGCGTAAAAATAAAAACAATCCCGAGCTTAGTCTTTGTTCTTTCTCATGCTCGTAAATACATGAGAATAAGTTACCGAGCTTAGTCTTTGTTCTTT
>ML779948.1:611036-646422 GCA_009831015.1 Picea engelmannii
TTTGTTTTAAAGCTTGCGTAAAAATAAAAACAATCCCGAGCTTAGTCTTTGTTCTTTCTCATGCTCGTAAATACATGAGAATAAGTTACCGAGCTTAGTCTTTGTTCTTTCTCATGCTCGTAAATACGTGAGAATGTAACCAAGTGTACTTTTATCACTTTTTCAGACTCATAAAGGTTATAAGAAAAAGGAACACCTTGGAGTTCCCTTTAAGCTCTTTTTAGACTCCCTCTAGATCTCGTCATCGGTCAATCCTACTCTCCTACTAGAGAGTAAACTAGATACTGCCCATGTTTTTCTCGTTGATATAGAATCTACCATACTGGTGGGTATTCCTTCTTCTCCCGTGGAACCCCCTCCAAGTAATGAGGCCATCTGTTTTGATTGGTGTGTGTTAACTGGACCACATCTTCCCTCTCACATTCCTTTCCAGATTACAGTACAGGTTTGTGGTCGAGACATTCCTCAGACACTGATAGATGAAGGTGCATCCATTAGTATTTTGTCCTATTTTGCTTGGCAAGATTTGGGTTTTCCTCATCTTGCGCCAGTTACGCAGAAATTGTTAGCTTTTAACAGAAGAACTAGTCAACCTTTAGGGACCCTTCCTTAGTTTCCTATAACTTTGGGAGGGAAAATTTTCTTTATTGACGTCATGGTAGTCCAAGACCCCTTGGATTTCTCTTTACTCCTTGGGCACGATTATGTCTATGCCATGAAAGCTATTGTGTCTACTCTTTTTCGTGTGATATCTTTCCCTCATGATGGACGAGTTGTGACTATTGATCAACTTTGATTCATTGACCCCACCTGGATTGCCTCCCTGAATGGTTCTTATATGCAGATGGTATCGCCCCTGCCACAAGTCAATTATGTGGCGTTGTCGCCCATGGATTCCACTTCTAATGAATTAGATCCAGTAGTTGACATGGTGATCTCTTCAATAGGGTTGTTAGAGCCTGATCTCTTTACTCCTATCGTGACCCTTGACATGGTGTCCTTCCAGAGTGTGTTTCTTCCTTCCAGTGAAGACCTCTTGGAAGCCAGGGTTGCTAGAGCCTGATCTCTTTACTCCTGTCATGACCCTTGACATGGTGTCCTTCCAGAGTGTGTTTCTTCCTTCCAATGAAGACCTCTTGGAAGCCATGATCGAGTTTTGTCCCTTGACATGGTGTCCTTCTGAAGCATTGTCCTCTTGGAATCCATGATCAAGAAGACTTTCGAGGATAGTTTTTTGCATCTCTAAGGCAACCTCGTTAAAAAATGAAACTGAGGTCTTTGAGCATAGTTTTCTAATTTCAATCTCATTAAAAAATGAAACCACTTTCGAGGATAGTTTTTGTGTCTCTGAGGCAACCTCGTTAAAAAATGAAACAGAGGTCTAGCATAGTTTTCTTCTTTCAGGCTCATTAAAAAATGAACCCATCTCAGAGGATAGTTTTGCGTCTCTGAGGCAACCTCGTTAAAAAATGAAACAGAGGTATATGAACATGATTTTCTGATTTCAAGCTCGTTAAAAAATGAAATCCGACTTGAGCATAGTTTTCTAATTTCAAGCTCGTTAAAAAATGAAACCACTTACAAGGATAGTTTTTTATTCTTTGTGGCAACCTCGTTAAAAAATGAAATAGAGGTTACGAGCATAGTTCTTGTTTCTGTGTCAAGCTCGTTAAAAAATGAAATAGTTTTCCCCCTCTCTATTGGAGTCAAGTCCTTCATCTAGTATTTGAATCTTCATTTCATTCTCCTTTGCAATTGGATGAAATGAAGCTTGGGGGACATTTGCCTTAGCCTATGGACTTCATGCTAAGTACCAACCATGTGAATTCGTGGATAATGCGTTGGGAAGTTCAAGCATAGTTTTTAATTTGGTTCAAGCTTGTGTAAAAATGAAACCACCTACCGCAAGCATAGTTTTCCGCTGGTTCAATCTTGTGTAAAAATGAAACCAAATCCAAGCATAGTTTTGTTTAGCTTTAAGCTTGTTAAAAATAAAATATATCTCAAGCATAGTTTTGTTTTGTTTTAAAGCTTGCATAAAAACAAAAACAATCACGATCGTAGTCTTTGTTCTTTCTCATGCTCATAAATACATGAGAATAAGTTACCGAGCTTAGTCTTTGTTCTTTCTCATGCTCGTAAATATGTGAGAAGGTAACTGAGTGTACTTTTATCACTTTTTTAGACTCATAAAGGTTATACGAAAAAGGAACCCCCTGGAGTTCCCTTTAAGCTCTTTTTAGACTCTCTAAACATGAAAAGATTGCTGAGCGATATTGTTCTTTTCACGCTCGTAAAAGTATTTGAAGAAAATGTTCGATGAGTGATAGTTTATCACTTTTTCGGTCTCGTCGAACTAATTTATGAAAAAGGAACTGGGAGATTTCTCTTTAATTGTTTTTCACACTCTCAAAACATGAAAAACCCTTGAGTTTTCTCTCTTTGGACTCGTTAAACAAACATGAAAAGGCCCATATCAGACCGAACCACTCCTTCCTAGTGTTCGTTAAATATACTTCGAAGGAATCGTCCGAAGGATGAGATTACATCAACAAGCATATGTTATCCTCCTCAACCTTGTGTAAAAATAAAGAGGTACTCGCCAGAAATGGTGGGGGAAAAATTGGGAAAGATATGTATCTAAACCTGTATTCTGTGGAAGAGTCACTTTTGAACATGACACCCTTTCACTCGCTTTGTGTCTAGGTTGGAAAATCCTCTTGTCTCTTGAGCATACTCCTTTATAAGATTACAAATTGGTATGTGATCCCTATTGTTGAGTTAGTGTTTCCAAGACAGTTGTTGTTTCGTCAATATGTTCAAAAAGATGTCCAACCCGAAAAGCCTTCTATTTGTGTGGGCCATTTCTGGAGTCCTTAAGCCTTCTATCGCATCGGCCATCCTTGATTCAGTCCTAAATCATTTGTTACTATGATATACCTAAAATAGTTTTACTCATTTCGTGTCATTGATGGGGGATACATTAAGGCCCTCTTGTGATGAGTCTTTTCCTGTCGACTTCAAACTCATTATCCAGGAATTAGACTTAGAAACTAACTGGTACCTTGGAACTTGCATGCCTCAATGGCAGGTTTCCTCGCTTTCGACAATGTGTTTTCATTATTGACCCCTGATCGGAAGATTCCACTGAGTGTTTGACTTAAGCTCATTAATTGACATTCGTTGGATTGTACTAGAGTACCTTGGGAGTCATTGACATTAATGGTGATTTCTCTCGCACTTGTTAACAGTATTCACTAACAACTGATAATCAAGTGGTTTCTACCATGTTCAACTTTGGCACATATATTCACATGGTTAGATTCGTACTATAGAGTGGTGGAGATGAAAACCCTAGTTATTTTTATGATAGATCCAGGTTGCATTGGAGTATATTCAGTGTATTGTTACATAGATCCACACTGTATGTCTGATGGCTATATTCAAATTTGAGTCTTTAACACATAGATCCACAGTATATCTTTTGGTGGCTATGTTCAAATTTGAGTCATATTGGCATGGATCCACAATGTATGTTTGGTGTCCATGACCTTGTCTTACTTGACATGGATCTTTGCATGTCGGCATTTATTATTTGATTCATTTGTATTATGAGTATGGGAATTCCTACCTCAGTGATGATATATTATTGTACTATATTTCCATGTTTGTTGACAGGTTTCTGATCGACCGTTCCTTGTTCCCTACATACACTCGACAAAGTATTTCAGCTATCACTCTGTTCTAGCTTCATACTTTGGGGGGTTCTCTGTTACACATTATTTTCGTCATCCCTATGACAGTTAATGATGTAAACCTATATTTTACCCTCAATCATGAAAACTTACCCACTTTCATGATCATGATGTAAACCTATATTTTGCCTCAATCATGAAAATTTACCCACTTTCCTACCATGAAATCAATTGAAAATGGATTGAGAAGTCAAACCAACCACCTCATGCATTTTAATGTCTAGACCAAGAACAAGTTTGATAAAAAAAATAAAAATTGAATGCACTTATTAATATTCCTTTTACCCAATTATTTATATCCACTACCAAAATTCCCATTCACTCCTTGGGATGCTTCACCACTAACCCTATCACCGTTAGTACGATTTCCCTTAAAATGGCTATCAATTTAGAGATTTCCTCTCTTATCCAAACCATTAATAACCACCTCAATCTCAACTAATTTTATCCTACTCGGGGCCTCATTCAAAGTGATATCTACATATGGGGGAACTTGAAAATCATGAACTAATTTTAGAGGAACAAAACCTTCCACTGAATTATTAATGGTCAATCGAGCTCGCTCCACATAACTCCTTAAAGAGTCCATCATGTTGTCACATGTATCACACCATCTTTGCACTACTAAATTTACTCATGACAATGCTCTCTCACTCATTCTTTATATTTTTACTTTTAACTTTACACATTGACATCCTCCTTCTTGTACCCTTTTTCATTGCATATTTAAATAACCCCTTTTAATTTTTTATGTTTTCTTGGTCCAATGTTATTGACTTGCTTGCTTTCCTTTGCCTCTTTATTTTCCACTTTACCACTTGATTATTTACTTTTGATTTTCATTTTATTGGAGTACTATACATATTTTTTTATTGCTTAATTACTTGATTAACTACTTGTCTCCTAAATCATTTGCCTCTTCTTTTTTACCCCATTGACTACTATCTCTTGTTTTTGCTTCACCATGACCATCCTTATTGACTTCCATTTAGGTCTCATCTTCTTATATACATTTTGGTATCCTCCTATAACGAGAGGTATTACATTCCGCCATTGCCCCTAGGTCTCTGAGACTATCCAAAAGAGGTCATATTATTTCTCCTTGACATCTTAGTTATTACACATATTAACCAATAACACTCCATTGTAATCTTTCTCTCACCTAGGTTTTGGCCTTAATGGGTCCATCTTCCACTTAAGTCTTCTTAGGTATCATGTTTTCCCCTTTATTTCCTTAGCATTTATTCGGTAGCATTATCACCTTATGCTTCATCACCTAGGTCTTTCCCTTAACATGTTTTCATCCTTCATCTTGATCTACTTAGTTGTTGCTCCAAACTCTAGCTATTTTATCATAGCTTGGGTAACATTTATTTTTCCTCACTATCTATATTTTGTTTTCCCTTGTAGGTTCTTCCTTTATTCCACCTACACCCCTTGCAAGGAGAAATAAAAAAAGGTGATATTTTTCTTGACTCATTCGAAGTGGGTTGTTATCAGCCCACAACGTTTGTTAGCCATGCATAAGAGTTTACTAGTAAACCTTTCTCTTTTCATTCTATCGACTCGTGCTACATTATATGACTTTTGGTATCTCCAGTGCTACCTCACCTAAGGTCTCCCCTAGGAGGACTTAAACATGTTGTAATTCCATAGATCCATCCTTATTCCCTCACATTTTCTTTTCAATTATAAGACATTCTTATGTTGAACCTGATATGAGACTAGTTTGATACTAGTTTAATTGTACATAGTCCATTTTTTATCTTTTATATTAATAATTTTCCCTCCAATTTTGCATCTCCTCATCATGTCGATCACCCTTTACATTTTTATTTTTCTTTTCATCTTTCAATTTTTTACTTGTAGGGTATCTTTGGTTTTGTTCCATTATCTCTTTGTTTGGTCCTTTTGCTTCTTACACTTCATGACCTTTTTTATTTTTTTCTCTTAGCCTTATCCTTTTAAACTTATTACTTCTTATTTTTATATCTAAGTGACATCCCTTATTCTACCTTAATACTACCATTATATATGACATCATTAACAAAATTATTGACTAACACCTAAACCATGTTTCATCCATTATCTCTAATGACCCAAATGACACCACTTCTTAGTTCTATAGAGATCCCCATAACTGTTATCCATAAATTTGGTCGTCATGATGATGTAATGATGATGGAGAAATCAGGCTCTTCACTAGAACACTTTCCTGAGAAAAGTTACCTTGTCTCTTTCCTGAAATCATATTTTTAAGGGAGGTTCGCAGGCTACCTATATAATTGCCTACGAGAATGTATGATTCTCGCAGGCTGCATTAAGACAGGGTGCGAGGGGTTCGCACTGTACCTAACTGCTAGGGTGCGAACATCTTCTAAAGAAGGGAAAAAGATATATTCTCGAGCCTTCTAGAAGGGAATCTTCTAGAAGGGTGAGATGGCATTCGAATGGTTATCTAAGTACTGGCTTTCCTGATATATTGGGATCATTACTATCCAAATAAATAATCCATTCTCTCCTATAAATTGAGGGGAATGCTCATGGAAAGGGTTAAGAAGCAAGCTAGCAAGAGATTTATTGGAGAATTAGTGTAAGATTGTATGAAGGACTGATGCTACAACAACTAGAGACACCAGCAAGGTTATCAAAAGTGGTTGATCTTATTCATGCATGAGCAAGTGTGTGTGTCAGAGCTAGGAGCCATTGAAAGGAGATTTGCAACATCAAGGCTTTGGTTGTAAGTCTTGCTTTCTATCAATTTAATACAATAATATGTCCCTTTCACATAAAGCTGATGTCACTTTATTACATAACTCCTTGATCATATGTATAGATTAACTGTTGAACATATTGAGTTGTTTTTACTTCAATTGGTTTGAGCTGTCCTAGTCTTGGCGGCACAAGAGCATTGGAGCGAAGCTGGTACAACAGAGACCCAAGGAAGCGATCATAAGGTACGTTCATGATTCTTGCCTTCTAGTTCATTCAATAGTCTAAATCTAGGGAAAGAGTATTATTTTGTCCTTCTTTGTTCTAGATCCAGGTGGATCTAGGGAGATTGGTTTGTGTCCGCACTTACGGATTAATCCCGAAACAAAATTGGCGACTCCACTGGGGATCAATCCCATTTTTTGGTGGTTTTTGTATTTTCTATGGCCATTTTCTCCAGTTTCATTTTTCTCTTGTCTTGTTAGTCTCTGAGTCCTTAGGATATCCTAAGAGACCTTCTGGGTCTAGAAGCCTGTTTGAATTTTACTCCATTATTCAAAAATTTTGTCATGTTCAGAAGTTCTCGCACTGTGTCTAACTGCAGCCTGCGAGAAATGGTCAGGTTCACACCCTGCACATAGGGTCCAGTGCGAACATCTCGCACCTTTCTACAAGGTTTCCTGTGAGAATCTTAGCTTCTCGCAATGTGTACCACTGCTTTCCTGCGAGCAAGATTTTTGAAAATTTTGAAATTGAGTTTTGACTGCTCAGATCAATTGATTCACCTTTGATGGGCTTATTGGATCATTGATTGATATAGCTCTTGCTTTAGTTTGCATGCTTGAAAATTTTTAGGGTTTCAAGGGTTTTTCTAGCCTTTGTAGCTTGACTTTCATTTCTTGGCTCTTATTGGAAAATTCATTCTCTCTGACTTCTGGAGTTGAGTGTGTCTGATTGGCTGAGAACCAGTGATTGGTTGAGAGTTAAGTGCTTGGTGTTTCTCATTTGCTTGTTGGTTCGAAAGAACATTTTCGTTTGCATTGAGAAGACCCATTGGTTTGCTCTTTGTTTTTACTTTCATTGAAAGAGTTGATTAGGTTGTTATTGATTTCTTCTGTATGATTTGATTTTATGCTTTCTCATTGATAGAGTGAGAATTCTTTTTGGAAAGTGAACAATAATCTTTTCTTTCAAAAACATTGTTGTTTTTGTCTTTAGAAAACATTGAAAAAATCAAATTCTAGAGTTTATTGAAGTATTTGAAAAAGACACATAGAGATTGTCCTTTGATAAATGATTGTTTGCATTGACATCTGAAAGGAAATTGTGCATTGCATTGTAGTACAGTGTTGATTTGGAAACTTCTCTCTCTCCCATAAATAGGATTCATGGAATGAAAAGTGTTATATTTCATTATCATCCTTGCATTTTTGGGTCAGAGTCATACAACACAAGTTTCACTTCCGTCACCTTTGAGTAAACAACAGCTTTTAAAAAACATTGCGTAATCTTAAAATTGATCTAGTAACTCTTTTCTAGGGCTCTTTTACACCAACATTTAGCTAGGCTAGTGCTTTGGAGTAGGAAGAGAGATACACTCTCCAAAAGATAAAAAACACACAGTAGCATCTTGAGTTAGGGAGTGTTAAATTCCATTTGCAACATATTTTCTTGGGACGCCCTTCTAACACAAGGGTCAAGCACTAGGTCGCATTGGTGTTGGAAGAGTTACTAACCCTGCTTTGTTGACATCGGTGTAGACATTGCACGTATTACGGGGATCACTCCGAGGTATACCCACAATGATGAGTGGAAGCCTTTGAGTTGATTTTGGGCTAGATACCCTGCCCTTGCGTGTGGATCAGACTGACGACTATTCCCCCAGGCTGTACTGTTGTTTGTGGTGACCTTAGTGGCCTATCTCTCTAGGTTCTTACCCAAGGTGACTGTGGAGGGGAAAGTCTTCACGGTACCTGGAATTGACGTTGGCCAAACTCACTCGAGCTCCTTGGAGGGTATACCCATGATTATGTGTGGGAGCTTGCACCAGGGTGTAAGTCTGTTAAGCAGGTCATCAACGTAACCTTTCCACCTTAGCCCCGCCCCTTCTCATCTCATTGTTGTGACATTGGATTTCATCACCAACTAGTGGCTTCGAAATTAGAAGGTATTGTTTGTTTGGTGATTGCTTCTTAGATTTTGTTTACTAGCGCGTGCTCTTTGTTTCTCGAAGTTGACCATAGGAATTTATTTGCGGAGCTTGTCATTTGTTTACAATTGCTCCCCCACGAAGTTCATGTAGAATGCAAGGTTTATCTCCAGAACATCTGGACGATACTCAACCCTTTCCTACCGGTACACCTAAGGGTTCTCCCCATCAGACTGAAGTCCCTGTGGTTACTCCACCACACGGAGAAACCAGTGATGTTCCAGTTTTCACTACACCACCTCCACAGGTAGACCGAAATGATTCTCTAGAAGAGTTTTGAATCACTAATACTAGAGAAGACTATCGCATTCGTCGTGGTGAATGACCTATTGTGCGATTAAATTCTTCTGACGAAACCATTGTTACATCTTCCGAATCAACCGTTGGGCCTTCTCCCAGTGTAGTAGGCCAAGATCCTTTTTGGTCGGGTTATTTCTGACGAGTCCTTTTTGGTACTGAGTCACCCCCTGTCTATGAAATCAACCCTCCAGTGTCTTCTGAGACAGAAACTACACCAGAGACTACCACTTATCATTTTTTTCTCCCTCCCGAGATGGCCCATATCGCTAATACTATGAGTTTCCAAACCGAGATTACCGCAGCTACTCTTGCTCCTATCAATACCCAGAGAATACCTGATGTCATCCCGACATTGCCACCCGGTTACCATGATTTGAATGCTTTGTTGAATGATCCTAATCCAACACCTCCGCAAACCCCAGCTGGTTCTCCAGGTGCTCCTCCCTTTCCTGGGCATCCTATTCCCAGTTTTATTCCGACACTCCCTCAGTTTCCTTCTGGTAATCCTAATCCTAGTGGCACTATCCCGACTATTGCACCAAACCCGCAGATTCCCATTGGTGGACAAGGTGGTACGGTTCCTTTTCCCTTTCCCGGACACAACACAGTTACTACACAACCTACGGTTGGCACACAACTTCAAGGTGGAACTATACCTACGATAGGGGGACCTACTTCACCTTTTGGACAAAATATACCTCTTGAATTGGCCCAGTATTGGAATCAGCTTCTACAAAACTTTCCTCAAAATGCTGAGGGGCAACAACCTGCCCCTACTATCGGCCAACCCTATCGAGGTGTACCTAATCCTATTTGGGGTCAGGGTCAAACTACTCAACCCCAGGTTCCTACTCAAACTCAAGGTTACAATCCTTGGGGTTACTATCCTTTCCGGCCACCATCGACTCAGCCAGGGCCTTCCCTCTACGGACAGTCTACTTATGGTCCTACCGGTTTTCCGACAGTGCGTCCACCCCAAAGACATCAGTACCCACAAGTAAACCGACAGTTACCTTTTCTTGCTACCTTGGATTTGCTGGATTTGTCTAGGATTCTTAATGATCCTATCTGTCACTCTCCCCAATGGCCTGCTATTCCTACTAAGCTTCCATCGGATATTCCAAAATTCGATGGGAAGGCGGGAGAGGACCCAAATAATCATGTCATGAATTTTCATTTATGGTGTTCGTCCAACTCGTCGATGGATGACTCCATTCGTCTACGTCTTTTTCAAAGAACCCTTACCGGTTCTGCTGCGAAGTGGTATATTGAATTTCCATGAGGTTTCTTTTCTGATTTCAACACCCTAGCTATGGCTTTTATTACACATTACCAATTACCGATCTGTTACGATACTGGGACTGAGATATTGACCTTTTTCAAACAAACTAAAGGCACTCATATATGGGATCATATTCATGAGTGGCGAAGGAGACAACATCTCATTAAACTGGAACTCCCTGATCAGTTACTGGTAGAATGGTTTACGAAATCTTTCGTGAACGAAATTGGTAAAGACATTGATATGGGTGGTGTTTTTATAGAAGAGTAGGCTATAAGTCACGCTCAATATCTTGATCTCGTTTATTCGCAAACGGGAACACTTTATGATCTGCTACCTGAACTACCTCGTCCTGGTACTTCTATCACATCAATTGCTCCAGCTGCCTCACATGCAGCTGATGGTGTGATTGGTACTGCTCATGTCCACTCACATTCTGTTTCATCTACAACCCCTAAGTCTACATCTTCTAATGTTCAAAATGCTCTGTCTCCTACCACTTCCACCGATAAAACTTCTCAGGTGAACATTGTTCAATCTACCCCGACCGGTAAAAATAAATCAAAGAAAGGAAGAGGTAAGAATAAGGAGAGTAAAAATAATAATCAAAATGAGCAAACTAAAACTCCTCCTGGTGAAGATCGGGATAAGCACAAACCACGGTACCCTTGCCTTATCTGTGGTGACGATCACTACACGAAGGATTGTCCTCGACGTGCCAAAGTTACTAAGTTCCTTCAAGGAACGCCGAAACCATCTACCCCGACAGTCTTGTCCCAACCCTTCCCGTCTCAGCAGCAGGCCTCATTGGTCATTCATGACAAACCCTCTACTTCTACGACATAATATGGTTTGATGTGTATCGGTGATTCTACAAAAAATAATGTTGCACTAGAGCTAAAGACTATACTCCATCTAAGGAGAAGGTTGACGATTTACCTCCTACTCTGGTTCAGCCCTCTCCACTGACTCCACCTACAAACGGTCCTCTTCATCTTGAATGACCGAGCCTTGATACAGTTCTGCGACCACCCTTGAAAGGTGTCGTTAAGAAATCGGCCTTCAATCCTCATGCTCGTGCGGCCCAGAACTATAGCATTATCGAAGATTTGGCCCAAGCACCTTCAGCAATGTCTACCCTTGAAGTCCTTCAGTCTTGTCCTGCACAACGAAGGGCTTTGTTGAAAGCGATACGTGGAATTGATCCTACAGATATGAATTTAATCGTCTTTGACTTGGAAGATCATACTCCAAGGTTTCCCCCTCAGCTTGCATTTCAAATACAAGTTGTTGTCGCCGACAAGAATATTTGTCGAACTATTATCGATGAGGGTGCCTCTACGTGTGTAATGTCTTTCTCTTGTTGGAAATCCATTGGCTCTCCTCCTTTAAATGAATCACAAAATACTTTGAAAGCCTTCAATGGCTCTGGTTTTAAGCCTTACGGTGTTCTTCCATCGTTTCCTGTTACTCTAGAAGGTAAGACAGTCCAAGTTGAAGTGGAAGTTTTTGATGCTCCCCTGGATTATAATATTCTACTTGGTCGTAGCTGGATGATTCTATGTGCGTTGTTGTGTCAACGCTTTTCTGTGTGGTACTATTTCCTCATCAGGGAAAAGTTGTTACGTTTGATCAACTTGCCTTCTTTAATTCTGATACTTGTACTGGCAACGTGCTGTTCATAGCCAAAACCCCTCTGGGTTACGAGAATGTCGGTGTCGACCTTTTAAAGGACTCTTCGTTAATGGGCACTTTCCCCATACCACCTCCACCCAATATTCCACGCCCATCTGTTGCTTCTATTAATATGATATTTGTTGTACCTCATGAGATTCCTGTGTCTTCTGACCCTTAGATAGTCCCTGATCCAGGAGATCATACGCGTTTCGGCAATGTTTTTCCGTTAAGTTTGGTTGAGTCTGCTTATCAAGCTATTCAATCGGCAACACCTTATACTTTTTATCTTGATGAGTTGTCTCCTTATCCTTTCCGTGTCATCTTTCCCACTGACGAGATGATCATGTCCATCATGGAGGACACCCCTTGGGACGATGGACATCATTGTTCCATACTGTTTCTGGAACAACAAAATCTCAAGAACTACCAATGGATTTCGACTCCGTCGACAGTTGTTGTCATATCGACTGTTCCCGGATCTACACGTGATGTGTTTGCCGAAGGGAACCTCAGTAATATTTCTCCCACGATACCCATTGATATATCAGTTAAACCTAGGATTGTTGAGAATGTTCACATTGGAGCTTTGTGTTCTCCAGATGAAATTGTCACCTATACTACTCTGTTTAAAGAATTTTGTGACATCTTTGCCTGGAGTTACGAAGAGATGCCAGGTATTGACCTTGCCATTGTTGTGCATGAGATCAAGACATACCCCGGAGATAAACCAGTCCAGCAGCGCCCACGTCCAGTCCACCCACGCAAAGCGGTGGCTATCAAGCTTGAGGTTGAAAAACTTCTCCAAGCCGGTTTTATTTATGCCGTGGCTCTGACAGAATGGGTTTCCAACCCGGTACCGATTGATAAGAAAGGTGGTAGTATACGTGTTTGTGTTGATTATTGGGATATTAACAAATCCTGTCCAAAGGACAACTTTCCAACCCCTTTCGTCGACCAGATCGTCGATGACTGTGCCGACAATGAAATCTTTTCTCTCATGGATGGATTCTCCGGCTATAATCAAATTAACATCGCTCCTGAGGACCAACATAAAACTGCTTTTATTTGTCCTTGGGGTACTTTCGCCTATAGGAAACTTCCCTTCGGTCTTAAGAATGCAGGTGCAACATTTCAACGTGCTATGTCTTATGCGTTTCACGATATAAAGCATATCATTCAACCTTATTTGGACGATTTGCCAGCTCATTCTTTACGCCGAGTCGATCACCCCGATCATCTCCAAGCAATTTTCATCCGTTGTCGGTTCTATCGCATTCGTTTAAATCCTCATAAGTGCGTCTTTTGCGTAGAGTCTGGCCGTCTTCTAGGTTTCATTGTTTCACGTCAAGGGATCCAGGTAGATCCTATTAAGGTTGAGGCGATTCTTAATCTCCCTCCTCCTTATTCGTTGCGCTAGTTGCAAAGTTTGCAGGGGAAAGCAAACTTTCTTCATCGCTTCATCCCTAATTATGTTGAGATTACTCGAGTTTTTACAAGGCTACTAAAGAAAGGTTCTGAGTTTGTTTGGGATACCGTGGACAACAACGCTTTTGAAGTTTTGAAGTTGTCCCTCATGAAAGCTCCACTTCTCTTCCCTCCTGATTATAGTCGAGATTACTTTCTTTATCTTGCTGCCTCCGAGTACACTATTGGAATGGTTCTCGTTCAAGAGGATGATGCATACGACGAAAATGTTGTTTATTACTTGAGTAGAAGTCTGACATCCAATGAAATCAAGTACCAACATGTTGAAAAACTGGCTTTGGTTGCTGTTCAAGTGGTTCAACGTTTTCGTCATTATATTCTCTCCAGGAAAACTACAGTGATTTCACATTGCAACCCCATGCAACATATTTTGACACGTCAATTGCTGGGGGGCAAGTAATCCGAGTGGATTATCATTCTCCAACAGTTCGACTTGGAATTCGATCACGCCACGTCGAAGAAATCCTTAGTTTTTGCTAAGTTAATATGTGATTTTCCCCACTCTGCCACGGAAAATGTAGAAGTAGATTCATTACCTGATGAATCACTTTTCCTTATCATCACTGGCGACATTTGGTATGGAGATATCATTATATATCTCCAAACCCAGACTTTTCGGCCTGCTTTGTCTAGTACTAAACGACGTCGTGTCCGTTATCAAGCTCGTCAGTACATTATCCTTGGAGACACTCTTTACCGTCGAGGAATTGACTCAGTGTTTCGACGTTGTTTGACTTTTGACGAAGCTGAGAAAGCTTTGAATGACTGCCACTCTGGAGCATGTGGTGGTCATATGTTTGGGTATGCTACTACCCAGAAGATTTTACGTGCAGGATATTTTTGGCCTTCCTTGTTCAATGACTGTATTACTGTTGTTCAGAAGTGCCATGCCTGCCAGACTTACCATCAAAAAATTCGGTCGCATCCTGCTCCCCTTCATCCTGTAGTCTCAGTCGGTCCTTTTGCAAAATGGGGCATTGATTTCATGACATGTCACCCTCACTCGGCCGGGGGGAATGGTTACATCATTGTAGCTATTGATTACTTTACAAAGTGGGTCGAGGCGATGCCAACATTCGATAATACTGGAAAGACTGCAGCGTTGTTTCTTTTCAACCATGTCATAGCCCATTTTGGTATTCCTCAAGCTATCGTTACTGATCACGGTAGTCATTTTAGGAATTTTATGATGTCTGAACTTACCGAAAAGTTGGGTCTCCTTCATGATAGCTCAACACCCTATTATCCACAAGCTAATGGCTAAGTCGAAGCAATCAACAAGGTTCTTATAACTATGATTCGATGGATGATAGGAATTCATAAAACCAGCTGGCACACAATGTTGTTTTCGGCATTGTGGGCATATCGGACATCTGTTAAATCCACTACGGGGTTTACGCCCTTTCGATTAGTCTATGGCATGGAATCCATTCTTCCGATAGAATGTGAGATACCTTCTTTGAAGCTAGCTGTAGAACTCTTACCCAATACTTCTGTTGAAGAGGAACGTCTGTTGTATCTGATGCGATTAGACGAGACTCAATGTGACGCTACTCTAGTAATAGAAGCCCAGAAGAAACACATTAAGGAACAATATGACAAGCATGTCAAGCCTCGCGTTTTCTCGGAAGGTGATCTTGTTCTTCTGTATGAACAGGATAAAGATGTCTTAGGAGTTGGGAAATTCGAACCAATGTGGTGTGGTCCTTACATTGTTCGCAGAGTGTTGGAAAAAGGAGCGTATGAGCTAGTTGATTATGATGGTATACCTTTGAGTGAACCCAGGAATGGGTTGTACTTGAAGAAGTACTATGCATAAGTTATTTGTGCATAAGTACTTATATTTTATGTATCATATTGTGTGTGTGTTACTTTAGTTTGCTTTTGACGTTATCTGGTCTATGCCCTTACGTGACATTGTGTTTGATTGCCAGATGTCGGAGTATTCGCTACCTTATATTGGCTTCGCTGATGGTGCTAGCCGTAGTACTCGGAACCTATCTTCTGCTGCATGGGCAATCTATGCCCCAACCAACGAACTTATATCTTTACAAGGTGTATGTCTTTGTCGTGCAACTAATAACATTGCCGAGTATAGCGTCGTTATTGAACTATTGGTTGATGCTATCTCGCTTGGAATTCGTCATTTGGTTGTGCGACACGACTCGCAGCTTGTGGTACTATAGCTAAGTAATGTCTACTCTATTCGAAGTCCTACTTTATTAGGAGTGTATTTGCGAATTCGCCTCTTGGAACGATATTTTGATCACATTGAATATCAACATATTCCTAGGTGTCTTAATACATTAACAGATGCATTGTCTAATTATGTATTGGACAGACATTTGAACCATATATAAATCAAACACATTTAAATTCGCACAATGTAAAGTAAACCGGTAGAATCCGTTAGTATATATATAATGATCAAAAGAGTTTGTTTTTACAAAATGTTTGTCCGAAGACCAAAATATCAAAAATTGAAGCCTATAGCTTCTACAAAGTGACGTCACAGATGACGTTCAAGGTAACACACTACTTCCCTAGCTACTTTGTGGAGAAGTCAACCCATAGCTGCAGAAACCCCTACAGTATGACGTTGATCGCGTTGTGGAACCTCTTCCAGAGTCATATCTGGAATGTCTGCTGTAAGACCCTCTAAATTCTGCTCCACGATCTGATAATCTTCTGCATACTGTGGTGCTACTGCCGCTGCTTCTCCTCGTCGCTGGATAGGAGAGGTACCAGGGGGTCTATACGGTCCAACGTCTGTGTTATAAACAAATATTTTGAGTTAGTCTTTAGATAAATTTATAAAACAAAAACATTTAAATATGATAAAAATTCAAAAACATTTAAAAAGAGAAAAATTGTGTACTTTTTACCGAGGTCTCCCCACTGAGCATCCTCAGGTAGTGCTATATTTGGATCTCCTTGGAAATCCAACCCGGCATATGCGTAGTCATCGATCATCAGCATATGGATTTGCAACCAATCAAGGAAAATATCGTCATATTTGGCGATTGGTCCTACCACGTGCCGGGCCATGAGCCGACACCATCATAACATCCTCGGATCCCTAGGACCCGGCAAGTTCCACTCAACCTGTAGATGAAATACAGGGACCCTCTCTAGGAAGAAAGACACTAACAGAGATCCATATCCAAATTGTTTCAGTTCTCCCCGCCTGCACTTGGTCAGTTGTCTTTTGATACTGCGTAATAATGCATCATCCCAGTTAAATACTCGGGGCTCAATACACTCGATGGCATACTGGAAATAGCTCTGCAATGCCATATGGGGAGCGACACTTCCAGCCATCCGAGCAATCGTGAAGAGAATAGTGCGGAGAGTCAAGTCATTTACTCCCCAGATTGCCACTTTCCCTTTCTTTGTTTCGGCCTCATGTACGCAGTATTGGTTGCAGTATTCACTCATTTTTAACCCACCTGCTCTGCTGCCGGTCAGACTGACATAGGACCCACGCCTGGATAATCTGGTCAAGAAATATATGTCCTCGATGTCAATAGCTAATGTATGAGCCCCTACAATGAAAACCTGCTGGTCCGGATCCCACATTCGGACTAGATACTCCAATAATCGGACTTGGGCTCTCATGCCCGGGATACAGAAGTATTTTAAGAGACCACAATCTCTTAAAGAAGCTATGGTAGGAGGGTGATTCTCAACATTTGCGTTATCCTCCTCGTGTTCTCATTCTCGCCACTCAAGCACCATGTTTGTGGCTCATTACCTGCATAAGAAACATATAAAGATGATTAATGATCTTATTCATGCAATGGATTTTTTTTATTGGCTAAACGTTTCAAAAATTTTTGAGTTCTGCGCTGCTCACAGGTGCCATATTATGCACAGTGCGAACTTCTCGCAGGCGGATTAAGGCCCACCTGCGAGAACGAGTCATTCTCGCAGGTCCCGTATGGGTCACCTGCGAGAATGCCTCCACGCATATATGGTTTAAAAAATAACTTAAAACAAAACTTTTAACCAATGAAATCAAGATTTTAAACCATGAAAAGATCAGGAATGAAGAACTTACCAATATGTTGCTGATGGCTCGTCAAATGATCACCCGTAACTCTCGGAAATCGACACCGAATGCAGAGGGTAAAATGAGGGTTTTGGGAACTCAATGGTAAAAATGTGAAATGATAGGGTGAATTTAGTTATTTACTCATTTTAATTACTTTTGACTATATGAGATGTGGGTTTTTTATGTTTATTTATTATTTAAACCTAATCACTAATGTGAAAATGAGTGAAATGACTTGCATGTGTGAAACATGGATGATTATGGACAGTTTTTTCTTTGGTGTGGTGTGATTTTGATTGTTTTTATGGTTTTGACATAAAACCTAGAGCGCCTTTTGTCCGTTCTTGCGCTTGTGAAAAACATAAGAACATGATCGAGCGTTGTTTTATCACTTTTTCGGGCTCGCTGTGGTTATACGAAAAAGGAACCCCCCTGGAGTTCTCTTTAAGCTCTTTTCATACTCTCTAAAAATGAAAAGATTGCCGAGCGACCTTGCTATTTTCACGCTTGCTAAAGTATTTGAAGTACGCATCCTTCGAGCGATAGTTTAACCCTTTTTCGGTCTCATTGGACTACTGTACGAAAAAGGAACTGAGAGAGTTCTCTTTTAAGTGTTTTTCCAAACTCTATAATCTTGAAAAACCTTCAAGTTTACTATCTCTGGACTCGTTAAACAAACATTGACAGACCCGTGATGGGACCGAACCACTCCTTCCTAGGGTTCGTTAAAAATACTCCGAGGGACTCATCCAAAGGATGAGCTTATATCAACAAGCATATGTGATCCTCTTCAAGCTTGCGTAAAAATAAAGAGGTACTTGCCAGAAATGGTGGGGGAAAATTTGGGAAAGGGATATGTTTCATCTTCGTATTAATTGGCAGTAAGAGTCACTCTTGAACATGACACCCCCTATTCATCATTTGAAGCCGGTTTGGGAAATCCATTTATCTCTTTTTCGATTGACTACAAGGTCATTCCATGTGTCGTCTTTCAGTCAATGCTGCCAAATCATTGGTCGCGTCGTTTATATGTTCAAGAGAAGTCCATTTGAAACCTATATTGAGTCAGCCATCTGCAATTACCCATTCTCTCTGTGTCGGCCTTCTCTGTGTCCAGTCCAATTTGCAAAGTGCTATGTTTTACCTTCAAACTCTGTTACTCATTTCGTGTCATTGATGGGGGATACATCTAGGCCCTCCTATGACGAGTTTTGTTCCGTCGACTTCAGCTCATTATCTGGAATCAAGACTTAGAAATTATTCAGTACCTTGGAACTTGCATGCCTCAATGGCAAGTTTCCTCGCTTTCGACAGTGGGTTTACATTATTGACCCCTGATCGAGAGATTCCGTTGGATGTTTGAAATCAAATCATTTATTCAAAGTCGATGGATTGTACTGTAGTACCTTGGGAGTCATTGACATCAATGGTGATTTCCCTCGCGCTTGTTAACGGTTACATCAATGGCCGGTAATCAAGTGGTTTCTACCATGTTCGACTTCAACACATGTAATCACATGGTTAGATTCGTACTTTGGGCGATGAGATTGAAGACTCTAGGATTCTCTTTATGATCCAGGTTGCGATGGAGTATGTATAATTTGCGACACATAGATCCACTCTGTATGTTTCATGGCTATGTCGTCTTGATTAGAAAATTGTCGCATAGATCCACAGTGTATTCAGGTGGCTATGCTATATTGTGACGGCATGGATCCACAGTGTATGATTGGTGGCCCTGACCTTTGTTTATGATGTCATCAGTCTATGATCTGAGTATGGGAATGCCTACCTCATAGATTGGTATATATGATAGTTTGCAGATGCTTGGATGTTTGCAGGTTTCCGATTAGATGTGCTCTTGGTTCTTGACACACACATGCAGCTTACAAAGTCTATCGACTGTCACTGGTTCCAATCTCAGACTTTGGGGGGCATTCTGTTATCCATAAATTTGGTCGTCATGATGATGTAATTATGATGGAGAAATCAGGCTCTTCACTAGAACACTTTCCTGAGAAAAGTTACCTTGTCTCTTTCCTGAAATCATATTTTTAAGGGAGGTTCGCAGGCTACCTATATAATTGCTTGCGAGAATGTATGATTCTCGCAGGCTGCATTAAGACAGGGTGCGAAGGGTTCGCACTGTACCTAACTGCTAGGGTGTGAACATCTTCTAAAGAAGGGAAAAATATAGATTCTCGAGCCTTCTAGAAGGGAATCTTCTAGAAGGGTGAGATGGCATTCGAATGGTTATCTAAGTAATGGCTTTCCTGATATCTTGGGATCATTCCTATCCAAGTAACTAATCCATTCTCTCATATAAATTGAGGAGAATGCTCATGGAAAGGGTTAAGCAGCAAGCTAGCAAGAGATTTATTGGATAATTAGTGTAAGATTGTATGAAGGACTGATGCTACAGTAGCTAGAGACACCAGCAAGGTTATCAAAAGTGGTTGATCTTCTTCATGCATGAGCAAGTGTGTGTGTCAGATCTAGGAGCCATCGAAAGGAGATTTGCAACATCAAGGCTCTGGTTGTAAGTCTTGCTTTCTATCAATTTAATACAGTAATATGTCCCTTTCCCATAAAGTTGATGTCACTTTATTACATAACTCCTTGATCATATGTATAGATTAACTGTTCAACATATTGAGTTGTTTTTACTTCAATTGGTTTGAGTTTTCCTGGTCTTGGCAGCACAAGAGCATTGGAGCGAATATGGTACAACAGAGACCCAAGGAAGCGATCATAAGGTACGTTCATGATTCTTTCCTCCTAGTTCATTCAATAGTCTAAATCTAGGGAAAGAGTATTATTCTTTCCTGCTTTGTTCTAGATCCAGGTGGATCTAGGGAGATCGGTTTGTGTCTGCACTTACGGATTAATCCTGAAACAATAATCCCAACTAAATTTGTGACCACACTATCAACTGTTATTATGTTGACCTCCCTACCTATTAAGCCATAAGGTTATAACTTGACATAGATATATGTACATGCATCATGAGTGGTATGGATATCTAGATTACTTTAGATCATATTACAAAGTAGGGTCCACCCTTATTTTGAACTTCCTTTATTGTTACCCTATGTTTGAATGCCTTGCTACCTAGATCTCATTACCAGTCAATGACTAGAGTGCTTCCACCTATAATTCTTAGAGCCATGGATATAATCCTCTCAACCAGCTTACAATCATAGCCATGATTACACCTCCTACAACCAATTAGAATATCCTTATCATTTAGCTAATGGTGCCACCTTTCACCCAGCCTTTGCTCACTCTTAATCACACAATTGCTCCATTTCAACATAGGTTGCCACTTGAAATGAGGACACCTATGCATGCTAGCATCCCATTGTAGTCATCCATGGGTACCATATAGTCAGGTCATTCTTTTAACACACAAATTGTCCTTGTTCATTTGATATCCACTTACTCATCATTAGTTGGAATGCACTTACAACCTAGTTCTTGTATCCAATTGTCCATCTCCTTGTAATCACAACCTAGAGTATAGAAACATGTCATACCATAGTCCTCATATCCATGTCCATACCATTATTCACTCACTCAAATTTCCCAATAAATATAAAACAAGTTTCCACCATGTAACTTGCAGGACCAATCATAACCCATCTAGACATAACTCTAGGTGTTTTTTTCCATCGGTTAGGCACTACTCTAGGAAGTTTTTACACCCATAATATATTATGTTTACTCCCCTAATTATATATCCAATTATATAAATAATAATAATAATCTAATTTTAAGGTGATAAAGTCGGTGTAAATTGGACTGACTTTAGCGCCAACTAATAACTCAAACCAAAAAAATGAGAAAAGCCCATGTGCAAGGAAATGAAAGTTCATTTTCAAACAACGGGTGTGACCAAAGGAGGGTTTGGGGTTTTCCTGAGGGAGAACAAAGATAGGGTGCGACCAAAACACGGTTTGGGGTTTTCTTGAGGGAGAATGGATGTTTCCAGAGGTCGAAAGGAGGTTCCATTTCCATTTCCACAATATTCAGGTAACAAAATTATTAAATTTCACAGCTGTTAGATTTGGACTTCTTGATCTATAAATTTCCTCATGTTTTACGGTCTAATATATTGCAAGATTAGCAGAAAGCAAGCATGGAAGAGTTATCTTAACACTATTATTAGACATGGCCACCACAAACCTTCTTAGGACTCAGTTGAGAAAGCATCTCTACTCTCACAATCACTATCATATTTGGAATACTCTGTACACTTTGTATTTGAAGCAACACTATAATATAAAGATGAGTTTGACATTTGGTTATCCTTGTTAGAAGAGGAAACAAAAATTGGGAAGACAGGAGAAGAAATAAGAACCTTTGAAAATCGTGACCAAATCATGACCAAGTCGACTTGCCCAAATCATGATAAAAGGAATTTTCCCTAGCTCACTTAAAATGTCAAGTAGAAGGAAGGAAACAAATTCTAGCCACAATAAGGTAAGTAATTGTCAATTTATATATTTCTAATTGTCTCAATTTTTGTTTTTAGTTTTTTATTCAAAAAATAAAAAAACATATTTTATATATCTAGGGACACAAGACTAACTAGCATAAATAGGCCTTGGATTTGATATTGGGTATGGAGGCCATTAAAAAACTTGATGTTGTATACTTGAAAACACTTGCAAAATACATGGAAAAATGATCCGCTAACACCCCTAAAAAATTGCAAGCAAATTAGCCTTGTTAAATGGAATCAATTGATTCCCCAACCACTCTTGGATTGATCAAAAGATCAAGGAGGAAATCATTGACGATGACCTCTAACAATTTGGAATAGAAAGCGAAGACCTCCAATGTCGAATCCACTCCTAGGACCCAAACTTCTTCCACCACGCCATGTTTTGGATCTTGCATTGGTAACTATGATAAGAGGATAAAATATCCAATGGTTTTAGGAGAAATATGAATGTAATATGATGGGAAGGTTTTTGTGAATAGATTGAAGGAATCACGCCTTCAACGGTTCAAAGACCATCTCCATTTGTTGTTCTCACGTATACAAATTCACTGTTGGAGAAATTTCTATTTTCGGCACACTAGTTCAGTGGGAGGTAACTGACTGGTTTTATTTTAGACTTTCTATTCTTAGACCATCACTATTATGCATGTATTCCTAATTATAGGATGTCATTGCCTATATGAGTGAAGATCTCTCACTCATTGATAATATCATAATATACATTGATTCTAATTCTTCATTGTGTATCTCTCTTCCTTTTCTTGATAAGCTTTGTTTGTGCATGCTTTAGCTAGATCTCCTGTGAAGGTTTCCTTGAAACATTGACATGGTATCAGAGCTATGCTGCTTGGAGCAAGCCCGACAAGCCAAAGAATAAGAAAAATCAAAGTTTCGACGAGCTAAATTCATGGTCATACCTTTCAGCAGTTATTTCTCCAAAACTATTAAGTTCTGGAGGAAACAACCCCCTAGAGAAGTAAATCGAACCATTCTGCAAGTGGGTTTTCAACCATTTGGCAAGATTCCTCACTCTTTTCTCCGAAAGTAAACCGTAAGATAGCCTCCTGAAACTGATACAAATCCGTGGTCATACCTTTCTACAGTGATTGCTCCCAAAATATTAATTTTTTGAGGAAACGACCTACATGAAAAGTAAATCAACCCATTTTGCAAGTGAGTTTTCAACCATTTGGCAAGATTCCTCACCATTCGCTCAGAATGTAAGCCACAAGATAGCCTCCTGAAACTGATACGAATCCGTGGTAGTACCTTTCTATAGTGATTTCTCCCAAAATATTAATTTTTTGATGAAACGGCTCATGCAGGAAGTAAATCGTTCCATTCTACAAGTGGGCTTTCAACCGTTTGGCGTGATTCCTCACCGTTTTCTCAGAAAGTAAGTCGGAAGATCATCTCTTAAAACTGATACGAATTTTCAGTTAAAGTGCCCTTTCTGCCGTGATTTCTTAATTTTTCACCTGCAGATTGAGAGTAAATTTTTAAGGGTTCTTAGAAACAGTCGGAGAGATGGATAGGACAACTATTATACAATAAAACTTGGTGGTAATCCTCACACCATACAATTATTTTGATTGGAAGCCCAAGGAAGAATTCCAACTCAGAAGGAAAGGACTGTATAATTTGACAAGGGTGAAAAAAACAGAACCTACATCAGTGATTCAGAATATGAGATGGGTGAACCATAAGGATGAGGCCACAATACTACTTCTTCAATTAATCTCCACTAATATATGGTTTCATGTTTCTGCATGCAGGAATCCAAACGAGATCTGAACTGCCTTAGAATGACTCTTTGGAAAGCAGGATGAGATGCGAGGTCATATGCTTGAGGTAGAGTTGAATACCTTAGACCCTAAAAGTTTTGATAATATACATGACTTCTTTACTAAATTTAAATCTTTGATTTTGAGCTTGGGTGAATATGGTATTGACAAGTCTATTCAAGAGAAACAACTTTTGCTAACAATATTGGCCAAGCTAGGACTAGAATATGCTGTATATATCTCCAATTTCCATTCTGGCAGATGTCTTTTTGGAACAAATTGGAAAATGCATACGTTGGCTCGGTTCATTAAGTCTCTTACACAAGAGCAGACAAAACTCATATAGATGGGCCTCATGAAAGATCCCAAAGCACATGCACTCACCATGCATGGTGGAAAATGGTCATCCAAACAGAACGAGAAGGAGGGATATTCAAAACCTTTTAATGATTCTTCATGTTCCAAAGACTCTTTAGATTCCAAGAAGAAGAAGAAGGGAAATCAATGCACTTACTACAATAAACCGAATCATGAAGAATCCACATGCATGAAGAAACAGATCGATCTTATGGCATAGGCACTTCAACAAAACAACCTTGGAAACTTCATTCCAGAGGGATTCAAGAAGCAAAAGGAATAAGATCCTGCTCCTAAGAAAGGTAATCTTCATGCTCTGGTTGCAATTAATTCCTCATCTGATTCATGGATTATAGATTATGGTGCATCCCATCATATGCCAATGAAAGAGGAAGTTTTCTCGTCTTTGAGTCCATGCTCAAGACCCCCTATTCTCATGTGGTATGATACTCCAGTAGCAGTAGCAGGAGAAGGAAGAGTGTAACTCCATAATGGTATTTTTGAGAATGTTTTACATGTTCCAAAGCTTTCTATGAATCTATTCTCAGTTTATCAGATCACTCAAAAAGGTAAAAAGGTTGAATTTACATCAGATTCAGTTTCAGTAATTGACATGCATGACAATTCCATCATTGCAATTGGTGAGGTGGATCACAAGTCAAGGTTGTATAAATTCACTAAGTTTTCTAACGATGACTCCTCTATTCTACTTACACATAAGGAAAGTACATTGCATGCACCTCCAATGCAACATGCATATACTCCTGTGCTTCCATTGGTTTCAGACATCAGATATGATTCCATACACTCAGATTCTTTACATGGAAATAAGAAGGTAGTACATCCATATAAGAAGCCAGTGTCGAAGCTTCAACAGATGCCCAAGAAGGAAGAGACCACACTTCAACCAACAAGAACCCTTGCATGAAATCCAATTGATTCGAGGAGGACTCAATCTCAGCATGAGGAGTCTTCTCATGTATTTTCAGTTTCAGAACCTGCGATGCCCATGCATTGTTATATGGTTCAATATATTGATCCACATACCTACAATAAGGCTCTGGGAAATCCATTATGGAAAGCATCCATGCAGGAGGAGCATGACTCTCTCTTAGAGAATTAGACTTGGTATCTGGTTCCACTTCCACCAAAAATTAATATTTTCAGGTGCATATGGGTCCATAGGATCAAGAGGTACAAGGCCCGACATGTTTCCAAAGGACTTCATCATATCCATAAATATTTCTACATCTTCACGAAGACTTTCAGTGAGCCGAAGTTTTAGACTTTGTGGGATCGTCTTGCAGTGAATAACACAGTTGCCTAGCAGTTGTCATTTTCTTCTTTTGATACATTTTTCTTTGAGGGGGGGTTTTGTTCCCACGTGATTTTCCCTCATTCCTAATTTTTATTCAATGTTCATTAGTTGCATTGTACATGAGTACCTAAAATGTCCTGGTAACCGGGACTCATTTTTTACTCCATAATGATGTTCATGGGGGGTGTTGGAGAAATTTCTATTTTTGGCACACTAGTTCAGTGGGAGTAACACTAGTTTAGTGGAAGTTAACTGACTAGTTCTATTTTAGAATTTCTAATCTTAGACCATCACCATTATGAATGTATTCCTAATTATAGAATGTCATTGCCTATATGAGTGAAGGTCACTCACTCATTGATAAGATCATAATATGAATTGATTCTTATTCTTCATTGTGTATCTCTCTTCCTTTTTTTGATATGCTTTGTTTGTGCATGCTTTAGCTAGATCTCTTGTGTAGGTTTTCATGAAACGCTGACATTTACCTGCAGAAAGATGTAATTCATGACGTGGAGTCTAAATTTGGCATAGGTTGGTCAATAAAAAAAGTTAAAAGGAAAATGTCTCGGAATTGCAAGAGATTCAGGTGCAACCAAACAAAGAAGATAAAAAAACTTTCTCTCGAGCAAAGGCTAAAAAAAAGGCCAATTGATGTCAGTATAAAAGTATGGAACGAACTTGTAAACTCATATGACAAGTCAGATGCACAGAGGAACTTTGGTGAGGAGAGTACCCATGTATTTGAATTTTCTCATAACATTATATCAAATTTCTTAAAAGATTTTTATATTTTATTTGTGCATAGTTAAATTGACTTAGTGTATGTTTCTAGACAAGGCCTCCAAAGCTAGGTTTGCAAAACTCAGTGCCACTCATCACATTCGCCAAAAAGTTCTATAGCCCTTGATATGCAGCTTTGTAAGTATATTTATTATGTGAAATGATATTTTTTTTTATTTCCTAGAAAAAAGTAAATGATTACATATTTATTAGTTTAACTAGTCCATGTGCCATGTTTTGACAAGAGGACAAATATGGTCGACATCCTACACATTTTGAAAAACAAATATTACAAAACAAAAAGTGGACTAACTTTGTAATATGGATGGAGAACGAAGTATCAATAGTACTGAAGGATCCCTTGCCTTTTCTTCCCCAATTTTTGTTAATGGCTCCCTGTTTGGGCATCCTTTCCCTTTATTTCCTTTGAATATTATGAAATTATGGAATGTTCCTTACAATTTATGGAGTTGGGAAATTTTAAACCTTGTTTTGTGGCTCTTGATAACAAACATAGTTTTCCTAGCAGGGATTTTCCCCTTCTGTTTAATTTATTTATATTTTCCAACTATTTAGATAAGTTGGATTCTCATCCAACATTCATAGGGCCTTCTCTCCCTTGGATCATGAATTGGATGTGAATAGTTAAAAATGGTGGTAACCATGCTTTGATTATATAGGGCATTTTTTTTTCAATGTGGGGGAAAAATGGAGCACAAAAAACTTAAACTTTAATGTTACTATACCCTATGATGGTTTTTTGAAGGTTCTCTAACCTTGTATGGTGATTTTTCCTTCCATCCCATCTCTTTTTCCAACTTGAATTTAATTTTGTTAATTGTTCTCCTCGTTTACACTTGGCCCTTACCAACATTGACATGTTCCATTAAACTAGTCATTCCATTTCTAGTCTCACCATAGACCTTTATCATAGGGAACCACAAAAGGTTAACAAAGAGTGTTGACATTGACTACCTATTTTGATATGTAGTCCATATGCATTTTATTAAATTATTCTAGTGGAGTCCTAATAAGAAAAGATCGCATTAAGAATTCTTCCTTGGCCTCATGCAAGGCATCTCCTTTTCGCTTTGTCCTCATTAGGTACAACCCTAGGGTTTGTCATCAAAACCTAACTCCTTACCTCCTTAGATTAGAAACCCTAACACCCTAGAATTCAAGAATTCTCAAGAAACCCTAGTGATTGAAACAAGAGAAAAAGTAAAAAATAGAATGAAAAAAGAAGAAAAAGAGACTAATGTTGCTCCTCCTACATCTCTAACTAAATTGTCCAAAGACAATTTTGGATAGTTGAAAACTTTATATATATGTATAGGAGACAAAGTTGAAGTATGTACTTTTTGGCTTCCTACGAAGTTTAAATAGTTTTCCATCAAGTCCTCTTTTCATGCATCTCTATCTCCAACTGGATTTTTCACCTTATCCCAAACCACTCTAATATAGGTTCATTTCACTAATAGATGGGTGATAATTTCTTCATCCATATTAGGAATTGAGCACATTCCAGGACATTGCTTACTTCTCCTTCGCAAATGATTTCAAAGAAGTACCTTATCTCTCAACACTAGCCACATATAAACACGTGTCTTCATAGGAGCTCTAATATTCCAAAGGGGCTTCCACCAACATGATTTTTTCTTGTTGTGCATTACATAACATAGTTTTGTACCCTAGCTTTGTAATCTATTATCTTATAATAGGATTTTTGGACCAAACCAAACTATATTCCTTATCCCTATGTAGATTTTAACCTTGTGCAATATTTACTGCAAACAGACTTTTAGTAAAATAATAGAAAATGATACAACAGAAAATACAAACATTACATAGAGATTTTTCCCCTGGAAACCCAAACTAGGAAAACCAACATATTATATATTCATTCATAGTGATAAACTGTTTACAATACAATATACATATAGGAGCCAACGACATCCAAAACCCTAACCCAATGACCTATATTAGTCAACAGCCCTAATTCTTTAACTGGAAATAGAAAACCATCGGCAAAAAACCATGTACCAAAAAATTTCCCAACAATGGACATGAAAATCGAGGAAACACGAAAAATAAGGGAAAAATGTGATGGGTTTCCCAAGGAAAAAACAAATTCTCATGGGAACTGCTCCTGAACCCCCATATGGGGGAATTTCACCCCCTTCACGTTCGACACAACGCGAGCACTACTACTCATGCAAAGAATATACGGCATACCCAACATTCTCCCACTTGTTTTTTTCTTTGCATATAGGGGGTTATAGGGTTACATAGTCAACAGTCTAGGGAAACAATGCCCATGGATTCTCTACACCAAGAGAACTTCTCAGTGCTCACATATTTTGTTAGTGAATTTGCAACATTCTTCAAATTTTCCACCTTAATCAACAATACTTTCTTTTCTTCAACCATGTCACTCATAAAGTGATATAGAATATCAATATGCTTTGTCTTTGAATGATAAGTCAGGTTCTTCGCTAGAAAAATTGCACTTTGACTGTCACAATCTATCCTTACAACTTGTTGTAGCAACCCAATACTTGAACACAATATTTGTAAACATACTCATTCCTTACTTGCATGAGTGGTTTCCATGTATTCAACTTCTATAGTTGAAAGTGACACTATAGATTGTATTTTTCTCATCCAACTTATTTCTCCTCCAAACAGGTTAAACACATACCCACTTGTAGATCTCCTACGATCCAGATCTCTAGCCCAGTCTGCATCCACAAATCCACGTATATCCAACACTCTATCCAATCCCGATCTTCCTTGATAGCACAATCCATAGCTAGCAGTTCCACACAAATACCTAAAAACCTTTTTTACTGTTGTCCAATGCTCCTGTTATCACTCCAAGAAACTCCTTAGGGTTGTAGGCTAAGAATTCTTGGTAACTTAATAAATTATAAATAATCAAAGCGTGGATCAATGGGATAATTGAGGATGGATAAGCAAGAAGATAACATATCATGCCTTTAAATAAACAAGTGCTTCAAGAAACTAGATATCAGTTACAGCAAAAATAATCAAGATATGAAGAATGACATTCAAGATAACCAAGTACAAATCTGCAGGGTCATACAATAATGTAAGAAGATCTAATTCATATTCATGAGTTATATCAGAAGATGACAGTTATGAACAACTGATCTAAATAGAACTAAATATAGAATAGTGTAAAATGTGGATAGACTGATATATAATGACCAAAGAAAATTGTCATTCATATAGCAAAATAATGCACAAGTTACATAGCCAAAAAGTGTCTCCAGAATTGAACCCCCTTAGTGCTCCAAATGTATTTGGCTTTATAGCCTTACAAGACGAAATCAAGATCCTTGAAAGATGGATCAGATTTACTAAAAATAGTCAAATCAAAACAGATACAACAAGTGTAGGATGAGATCCTATAAAAATGGATCTAGAATGGAAAATCAAAACAAAATAGGAAAGGTCCTATTTAGTGATCTCTAAAAATAGTAGATTTCTCATGAAGTGCAGTTTTAGCCTCCCAAGGCTGTTTGATTTGGTCCTCCAAAGATAAAATTCAAATTGGGTGATGTGTCATTTGATCCCTATCATTTTGCCCTTGAAAATGAACAAATCTAGTCAAAAAATTCCCTTTTGACTTTCATCCCCAAGAATGGCCTTCAGATTTTGATTTGATAATTCATAACCAGCTTATTGAAGAAGATTTCAAACCATTCAAACCCAAAAAATATCGATCTAGGCAAAAATTCATCTATTATGTCCGTGACAGGCTTTCACCAGCTAATTTACCCAAAAATCCTCTCCTTAGCTGGTGAAAGGCGGAGCTTTCACCATCTAACTAGTTATAATTCTACCTTCTGCACTGGTGAAAGCGCAGATTTTTTCAAAATCAAATTTCTCAGTCATGGAGAGTCTATTTTGCATGCTTAAATAGTCGATCGACATATACAAATCCTAAGCTTTCCAATGGTGCTTTCAAATCTGCATTTGGAGCCTGGAAATCTAGTCAAATATTCCTTACAAGATTAGGCATCACTCTTTCAAAAATGCCAGTGCATTTTTTATCGCTAACATCTGGCTCCAACTGGGATGGAGACGTCCTTGCGAGGTCTCCAAGAACCTGGCAGACCTAGTGCCTTTAGTATTGGGACATGGAGTCATTCAGCCTTTTCAATCCCAGCAATGTTTATAACCTGCATTTATGTCTTTGGCTATTTACAAGATCCCTTAAAATTTTGTTTCTAAAAACTCTGCCACTTGTCTTCGGAGCTGCTGCCACTTGTATTTTTCTAAATTAAAATCTTCATATTGTTCCCTCAATCTTGAACAATTTATATCACAAGCATCTTAAGGATTTAAATTTATCTTCAATTTGTTGCTTTCAAGACTCAAAGATATCACATGCCAGATATATCCTAGAAATGTGGAATTTCTAACCAAATGCCCAACTGGAAATTTTAAACTAATGTTATTTCTATCATAGTTGAAGTATGACCCATTCCACAGCTTCTCATACATAGTTTTTTCCTTCAGAAATTTAGCTCGAAAATGTTCTCCAGAAGCTTTATCACCAACTTCATCTACCATGACAGCAGCTACCTGAAGGGCTGCCACCCATAGTCCGCCAGAATAAGCAATGACACCTTAAATAGACCATGCATCATATATTTGATCTGGGAAACCTTCATTTTCTATCATTCCATCTTTATCTTGGTCAAACTAATCCATGTAAGCCATGACCATATAAATAGAGGGACAAACAGCATGAGCAAATGATTTGTCACCCGTTGCAACCATGTCTCTGTAAACCTTTTTTGGATCGTGTATCAATACAACATCATCTTTAGATACAAAGCATTTTTAGATCCTCTGATGTGTGCAGATAGCCTTCCAAGGCTCGTAGATGTGCTTTGATCATGATAGAATCGAATTTGCTATCTTTAGAAACTATTTTCAGGATGTTTGGTTGAGAAAAACTTCGATCTGGGCAAAAATACACCTTCGCTGGCCAGTCTTAGGTTTCACCAGCTATTCCACCTTAAGATTTGCCAATTAACTGGTGAAATCTTTTCCTTTCATCAGCTAACTGGTTATAATTCTTCCCTCTGCGCTGGTGAAAGTTTTGTTTTATGTTTGAGAAGAAAATAATGCAGAGCAGCAATGATCCTGCATAGATTGTTAGATTCTTTAGCAGCTGCTTGATAAAGTGTTGTCGACACTTGATGTTTTGAACCTCAGGTGACCTGCAATGCTTGATTCAAGAATTGATATGCTAAGCAAGTGAGGAAAAAACAAATTAGAGATATCGAAATAATTTAAGCAATGACACCACAGTTGCAGAGCATACAAAGGGAATCCAAATGCACAATTGTTGTTATCTATGGCAGGAAGCAGCGCAAGAAGGATCTTCTTGCTAGGGAATATGGGAATTTCTTGATCATTTCCTCAAGCTCAACAATACCAAATTCCTAGAAGATTTGATGAAGCTCATCCAGATTAATTTGCCTGCTTCCGTTGTTTTTATATCACTAAAGTTCATAATAGAAGACTCAGCACCATCACTAATTTCACTCATGAGAGCCTTTGATTCACCTTCTGCTGGTGATGATGATGTCGCTGTAGATACTGTATGATGACGAGCACCCATGCATAACCATCCTAAAAATGTCTTCCTGAAAATATGGAATATCTCATGATATCTCCAATCTGATAGTAGGTGCCTTTGAAGGCTGGAAATTAATTGTTTCTATTGATACTCTGACACCTGTCTTTAATGTTGGAAACTTATCTTTTATATTTCCAAAAAGTCACTCTTTGGTGGTGAAGTTCAAACCACTGTTTGTAATCAATCATGACCAAAAGTTTTAGTTGTTTCTGCTAAGAAAATGGATCTGGAATCTGGATTGATCTTTTATAATTATTATTGTCGGGCTTCACTCTTCCAACAATTTCCCCCATGGCCTCATTTTCAAGGCTAAAATATTGTAGTTGAGATTCCACCATGCCACTGTCATTATCATGTTCCAAGCATTCATCTACCGCCTCTTCATCATAATGGCACGGAAAAGATGGGATTGACTTCAAAGAGGGTAATCTCTTGTGATCCGATACCCTCCGAGACCAAGGTTTATTAAAAGAAGTTTGTTGAAAATCATCAAATGAGTTACCCTCAAAAAGAGTTTCAGGGCCGACCTTTGTCGGGGTAGGAGAGACTCGACTTAGGCTTCGGAGATCTCTTTCCAACTGAACTCGCCTGAAGTTGGAAGACAGAATGGCATCTTTGTCTTCTTCAATGGAGCAACTGTCCAAGCTCGAATACGTGGTAATATGCGAATTCGCATTGTGGAAATATAACTGGTTCATATTTTCAGACGAGAAATTCGTTTTCCCTTATTTATCTCTGTGATTATCTGAAAGCGGTAGTGGAGGAATCAGTGATCCCAGGACCGGTGTAGAGGAGAATGGCGAAGAACAGAACGGGGAAGAAGGATGTCGTGGCTACCGTTGAGATAGTCATGTGGCCCATCTTCAAAGTTTCCATTGGTTACCAGGTCATTTACCAAATCAAATTTTACGGCTTTCGATCTAGGTGGGTTTATTATCTCTTTGATCGCCACACCATCGATGAGCGGCCCACAATTGGGATTATTGTAATCTTCATCTGGATTGAATAGTACCACTTCTTGGACCTCAGAAATAGCTTGGAATCCCCAAGCATATACATCCCATCCATTGTTGTCATAAACTATCTTGATAAGAAAAACTTGAGAATATGGTTTAACAGTCACATTCAAATTTACTGGCATTCCGTAGGCCTTGGACACGCTGAAACTGATTGAGTAAGATGATCCCTTCTTCAGGCCTTGGATCTACTGGGATATCAACCCATTATTTCCGAGCTGGACGGCATGCCCATTATCTGGAATAATGAACTGAAGTTGGTTGTGTTGATCTAAGGAGGAGATGTATTCTACTAACCCATCGATCTTCCACTGAGGTAATAGGTTTTGACCCACAATCATGTTTCCGACGATAGCCCAACTTTGAGGAGCCTCCTCGAAATTTCCGTTGGGAAGCAGACCATCGTTAGCTATGGAAGATCCCCAGAAAATAAAGTGAAGAAAGAAAACACTTTTACAATAAAGTCTGCACACCGTAGTGTCCTCAAATAGTGGACATCACTGCCACAAATACCCACAGCCTTCATTATTACCTTCGCATCATGAGGGCCAAGAGGCGGAAGTTTATAGGGTTGGATGTGAAGAGTGTTTATTCCAGTGAGCCATGCAGCCATATTGTCACTTTCTCCATATCAGTGCAGGTACAACATCTGCACTTTCAACACATGCAAAAATATCTTCACTGTGATTACAGAGGTTCCTAATAACAATTGTAGGGTCCTCCAAAAATTGGAATTAATTTGCCATTTGTTTCTCATTAGACAGTTGCATGTACATTCTCTGCCTTGCAATGATGACTCAACCAAACGTGGTGAAGATCCGATCCATTTTCTACTCCCACCAATTACTTTGATGATGATACACCAGGTGTCTTCCACATGCCTTAAACTTTTCCATGACTGTTGTATAAAAACTCTGTTTTAGCCCTTTCACCTACTTATTTGCTCGTGAAGATTCCTGTTAGCTGTTGAAAGTAAACACTTCCACCGACTTATCACAACTTAAAATGGGACGTTAGCCGGTGAAAACAATTTTTTATTTATTTGATGGATAAAAATGTTTTATTCATTCAAAAGAACTCAAAACCTTATTCTTTAAGACTTACAATTTAAAAAATTTCTACATGACTTTTGAAAATTTTGTTATGGTTAATGAAAAATTTAAAAGTAATTGCCTGGGATTATTTCAGGTGTTAAGATTCGACCTTTAAACTGAAAAACTCTGCAACCTTGATCTCTGCAAAACTGTAACTTGCATGTAATTTTCCTGTAATCTGATCTTTGTACACCTTCAAACGTGCCTTTATTCACACAAGCTCACTGTTATTTCTACTGCAAATTAGAAGAAATAAATGCTCGAGGAAGAGATTATTTCCTGAACTACCCTACTTTAACCAACTACTGCCTCAAAATTAGGTAAAATCATGCTTCCAATGAAGCCATCTGAGTATCCGAATAACTGGTAAAACTTCTGATCTGAAGATGAATGTAGGAAACCATGGAATACTGATATATAATTAAAAAATGTAGCATAACCAACCTTTGTTTGGAAAAAGAAATTTGACATCTATGTTGCTCGAAGATTTCAGATAATACACAAACATATCTATAAAATTGAAAGAATATACCTCTTGTTGTTGTTTCAGCTGAAAAGAAGAAAGTGTCTGCATATTTTATGGATTATCATGGCTTGCACCTTCAACTACGTGCAAATCTGAATAGAGCTGCAAACTAACTTCATTGTTGATGATGAACTGTTTTCTATCGTCTGCAGATCTGTGTTGAAGTATGGTACATGCAAACTTGTTGATTTTTGGAGGTGACTTTTCAATGTTTGTTGCGGGAGTTTCTAGATGGCTAATTTTTTCACAGTATTGTTCTTCATCAACATCAAATTCATAACTGTTATAAATAGGAGGGCTGCTCTTCAAGTCAGCAAAATATGATGTAGGAATCTGATCTGCTTCGTCTGCATACTTATCAAAGATGGGTGAACAAAAATCCTCTGTGTCTAGCAAAGAAATACAAGCAATCTTCAAATCCTTCTCATCCGTCACAGGCGAAAAACTGTCATAAGAAACCTCTTTGAAAATTTGAGAACAATCCTCTTTTATAACTGATTCTTCATACAAATCAAAGGTAGCATGTGCAACAGAGATAAGATCTGATGCATCTACAGATATATAATTCTCATTATAACCTTTTTTATTATGAAGATCTTCCTTAACAACATAACTTTCAACTCTGCAAATAGAAGAGTCAACTGCTTCCTGCTGAACATGCTTTTCAAATTTTTCACAGCATTCTTTAAAGAGACTTTCAGCTAAAAATTCAACTTCTTCTTCCCCTACCCTATAATCCTTTTCATTTTTGTTTAAAGTAGTAGGTACATAAGAAGAACAATCCAGAGAATCTTCGGTCACACAATCATCAATATTCACATCAACTCTATCTTGAAGATCTTCCTCT
>ML779948.1:647238-659604 GCA_009831015.1 Picea engelmannii
AATCAAAATAGATACAACAAGTGTAGGATGAGATCCTATAAAAATGGATCTAGAATGGAAAATCAAAACAAAATAGGAAAGGTCCTATTTAGTGATCTCTAAAAATAGTAGATTGCTGATGAAGTGCAGTTTTAGCCTCCCAAAGCTGTTTGATTTGGTCCTCCAAAGATAAAATTTGAATTGGGTGATGTTTCATTTGATCGCTATCATTTTTCCCTTGAAAATGACCAAATCTAGTCAAAAAATTCCCTTTTGACTTTCATCTCCAAGAACAGCCTTCAGATTTTGATTTGATAATTCATAACCAGCTTATTGAAGAAGATTTCAAACCATTCAAACCCAAACAATCTCGATCTGGGAAAAAATTTGGCTATTCTGGCTGTGACAGGCTTTCACCATCTAATTTACCCGAAAATCCTCTCCTTAGCTGGTGAAAGGCGGAGCTTTCACCAGCTAACTAGTTATAATTCTGCCTTCTGCGCTGGTGAAAGCGCAGATGTTTTCAAAATCAAATTTCTCAGTCATGGAGAGTCTGTTTTGCATGCTTAAATAGTCGATCGACATCTACAAATCCTAAGCTTTCCAATGGTGCTTTCAAATATTCATTTGGAGCCTGGGAAGCTAGTCAAATATTCCTTACAATATTAGGCATCACTCTTTCAAAAATGCCAGTGCATTTTTTATCGCTAACAAATCCTTCCCGGGTTTTGAGATATACCTGCTCAAACATCCCATTGCATGTGCAATGTCTGGTCTAGTACAGACCATTGCATACAAAAAACTACCAACTGCACTCGCATATGGAACATGAGACATGTCCTCCCCCTCTTCATGTGTCTTGGGACACTGATACACAGATAACTTTACACCAACAGGAATAGGAACCTTGATCAGTTTACATTCCTGCATATTAAACCTATGCAATATTGTGTCAACATATTTTCTCTGATTTAACCAGAGTTTCATCTTTGTCCGATCTCTTTTAATTTCCATGCCCAAAATGAAATTTGAAGCACTAATATCCTTCATGTCAAATTTAGAGGCCAACTAAGTTTTCACATCCTAGATAATCTCCTTGTTGTTTCCTATCAACAACATGTCATCCACATACAAGACCAAATAAATCAAATGATCACCAATTAACTTAAAATACACATAATGATCCTCTTTGCTTCTTGGGAATCCAAGTCCCAACATATAAGTATCAAATTTTTGATACCACATCCTTCGTGATTGTTTTAAACCATACATGGACTTTTTCATCTTGCATACCAGGTCCTTCCTTCCCTTCACAGCATAACCTTCTGGTTGCTTCATATAGATTTATTCTTCCAGATCCCCATGTAGAAATGTTGTCTTCACATCCATCTTTTCTACTTCAAATTCAAATGTAGCAAAAAGAGATAACATAAATCTTATAGAGGTTAACTTGGAAATAGGAGAAAAAATCTCACCAAAATCAATTCCCTCGACCTGGGAATAACCCTTTGCTACTAACTGAGCTTTATATTTCTCCACTTTTCCTTCGGCATTCAACTTATTTTTAAATACCCATTTGTTTCCAATGGAATTTCTTCCAGTTGGCAACTCCACTAGATCCCAAGCCTCATTCTTATCCAAAGCTGTCATTTCTTTGTCCATGGTCTTTTTCCAGATATTTCCAGTCTATCAATCCACTGCCTCCCTAACAGTTCTAGGATCATAATCACTAATAGATAAAGAAAATTTTTAATAGAAATCAAATGGAGTATACCTTTCCAGTAGCCTTCTTTCTCGAACCAATATCCTCAATACTAGAGTATGAGGATCTTCTACTTATGATTCTTGTTCTTCTATTTTCTCTGGTTCTTCCTTACTTGGTAAGACTTCTTGTTTAACAACATCCTTCATTTCTATAAATACCACATCTCGGCTATACACTACCTTCTTAGTTTGTGGGTTCCAAAGCTTATAACCTTTGAGACCATCTTTATATCCAATAAAGATACACTTTTCATCCTTCTTATTTAGCTTACTCTTGCTTTCCTTTGGAACATGAACATATGCATCACAACCAAATACCTTGAGATGTGAGAGAAGGTTTCTTACTAGTCCATACCTCTTATAGAGTCTTGTCATCCAACACTGATGAGGGTGATCTATTGACCGGGTAACATGCAATACCCACTGCCTCTGCCCAGAATTCTTTCCGTAACCCGACACCACTGAGCATGCACCTTTATTTTTCCATCAGCGTCTTGTTCATCCTTTATGCAAATCCATTCCATTGAGGTGTGTATGGAGTAGTATTCTTCCTTTATATACCACACTTCATACAAAATTATTCAAATTCATTCTCGCAGAACTCTCTTCCATTATCTGTCCTCAACACCTTAATTCTTTTCTCTGTTTGATTCTCAACAAGAGCCTTAAACTCTTTAAACCTATCAAAAAATTCATATTTCTTCCTAAGGAAATATATCCAAGTATTCCTCGATAATTCATCTATAAATGAGACATAGTACACAAATTTTTCCAATGATGGGACCGACACGGGTCCAAAAACATCACTGTGAACTAGCTGTAAAATTCTGCACCAGAAGGGAATCTTACCCGATTCTTCTTTCCATATACACAATGTTCACAGAAATCAAAATCCAGAGAGCAGTTAGACATAACTTCAACCTTACCTTTACCATGTAGTATTCGAAGACCCTTCTCTCCTATATGCCCCAATCTGTGATGCCACAACATAACCTTTTATCCATATACTATAGGAGTTCTTTTTTCTTCAACTCTAATATCAAGAACAATGGTTTTATTACACCCATTAGTAATAGTTATTCCTTGCATCTTATATAGAGTTACAAACTGAACTCCTTTCAACAACACCATTGCTCCTTGAACCATCCTACAGGTTTCCTTTTCAAATATTGTTTTTACCCCTACATCGTCCATTTTGATTACAAAAATCAAATTTTTGGCCAATCCTGGGATGTGAAGAACACTAGTTAGTGTTCTAATCCTTCCATCTATGAGCCTTAACTTGACTTTTCCTCGACCTATGATTCAATTTGTTGAGTCATCACCTAGGAAAGCATTACCTCCATCATACCTTATATATTCATAGAACCACTCCATGTGGGAAGTCATATGAAAGGATGCACCTGAGTCAACCAAGCATGCCTCATGATATGCATGTGTTCTTGAAGAATCCAAGTACCCATCCCCTTCTTCTTCCTTGGAGGTATTTTATTCTATAGAAGGAGATTCTTTATATCCCTTTGTTTTCTCAACTTTGGATATACACTGCTTCTTGTAGTGCCCTTATTTTCCACATCTCCAACATACCTTTACAAAATTTCCAGGAGATTTTGATCTACCCTTAGACTTAGATCTCCCACTTGAGAACTTAGATCTATTTCTTTTGTGGGAGCGTCCTCTTGCAAATAATACATCTGTTCTCTATCCTTCCATATTCTTCCATCTCATCTCCTCCGGCAATAAGGATGAGACCACTTCATCAAAATTCAAGACAATTGTATTAATACCTATGGCCACAACTAGACTATCCCACACGTGTGGTAAAGAACACAATAAACTAATTCACTTATCTTCATCTGAAATTTTAATCTCAATAGATACTAACTGACTTACCACATTATTGAAGGCATTCAAATACTATGCCATCGAGTCTCCATCTCTCATCCTCAAGTTATACAACTTATTTCTCAGGAATATTATATTTACTAGGGACTTAGATTGATACAACCTCCCCAACTTATCCCTTAAATCCTTGGTTGTAGCTTCCTATGACACATTCAGTAATAATGAATCTGAGAGACACAATCGAATGATATCTATCCACCAACATATCATCCATATTGAGCTTCCACAACTCAAAAATTTTCCCATTAAACTTCTCGATCTCCATTTTCGAATGGCTCGCCATTTTGTTTCACCTAAAAAATCAATACCACAGATCTCCCACTGTAACAAGGCTTATCAAAGTCCCGAGCCAAACCCTTGACCCCAAAGGCGTTTCCCTGAAGCCAACAAATCTCTGATACCAAATGTAGATTTTAACCTTGTACAATATTTATTGCAAATAAATTTTCAGTAAAAGAATATAAAAATATACAATGGAAAATACAAACATTACACAGAGATTTCTCTCGTGGAAACCCAAACCGGGAAAACCAGCATATTCTATATTCATTCATAGTGATACATTGTTTACAATAAAATATACATATAGGAGCTAGTGGCATCCAACACCCTAACCCAATGACCTAGATTTGTCAACAATCCTAATTCCTTAACAGGAAATATAAAACCATCGAAAAAAAACCATGTGCCGAAAAAATTCCCAACAATGGACACAAAATCGAGGCAACATGAAAAATGAGGCAAAAATGTGACATGTTTTGAAGGAAAAAAAAAATTCTCGGGGGCGCTGACCCTGCACCCCCCAAGGTGGGGTCGCTCCCCTCAAACCCCTCTGTGTGTCTAGTGCAATGAAGAAACTACTACTCGTGCAAATAATATAACACATACCCAACACCCTAATACTTACATGAATATGAGATAAAGTTCCACATAACATTTCCATTGTGCTACATTCTCTCTTGCAAATCCCAAGAATTTCGCTAATCTATACCTTTGATTCCATATGCTTATGACACATGATCCACCACACAATCTAGTGTATAAATGAAAATTCCCTACAAGTTTTATATCAATTCATCTGGCAACCAATAAGATTTCCCATAACCTACCCAAGGGTCTACCCAATTCTTACACTCTCTCCATTACCCACTTTCCAGACTAGCCAATTATATGCCAAGGGAAAATGAAATTATTGAAGCAATGACCTCTCTTGAGCCTTCTCAATAACATTCAAATAAATTAGAGAGTTGAACATATTGATATCCTTACTAGTGGTTGTATTATACAAAATTATAATGTCCCTTAATTTGTAGGCTTCCCTCAAGGATCCATCATAGAACAAAAGGACATCATCAACAAACAAAAGATAAGTCAGAAACCAACTCCTACTAACCTTGAGTCCTCTAATATCCCATGTTCTTTCATTGTTAACAAAAGCATTTGAAAGAAACGATTCCCAAAATTGAACCATATCTTCATAAGGTCCATAAAAATTGATCACTAAGTAGAGCCTCCCCAACTCTAGTGAGAAGAGTTATGCTCCTATGACTAATACAATAAATGAAAAATTCTCAATTCTAAATAATCTCTTTCTCCATCTAGTGATCATCCCCCCATATTTCCCTATAGAATATGCATAAAGCCATGGATCATGCTCAAGACCAAATTCAATCTTTTGATATTGTTATAACTATAATCGAAAAGGTGTAGGATTTGAGTATGGATGACCTATTTCTAAAAATAGGTATCATTAGCACAACAATGTGGTGGAAGCATTATTTATGGAATGGATCTAACCCTTTTAGGAAATATAAATCGACAAATGGGTGTAAATGGCTCAATGTTTTATCTAGGATTGATGCTAAGCTTAAAAATCTCTATAGGATGTGTTCTCAACCCTTTAAGTGGATAATTATGCTATATTCAGTGTGTATTTATTTCATTAAGCCTAATATTTTTTTTTATTTCTTTTTTATTCTAGGTAGCCTTCCTCTTGGCTAGCTCCTGATGTATCTAGAAATTATGCAACCTCATTGTCCCCTCTATCACAACAATGAAATTGTCAAGAATATTTTTTGTCTCTATGCATATGCCAAGACACCTTGACTTGGGTCTCTAACATGTATGGTCAATCCCCCCTTGGGGACATTCACTAGAATTCTACTCTCCTTAGTGGCCAACTCTAGGGTGAACTTATCAACATCAAATCAATGTGATGGGATTCAAATGGAATCCAAAGTAATATGGATTGTATCTCCATTGGAATTTTTCCAATCGCAACATTATTTATCATGACTTGGAAAACATGCTCCACACCTTCACTTTCCTCCACTTTCCTTCACTTGCCTTCACTTTCCTTCACTTGTCATGCCTTGCCTTGCCTTGCCTTGCATTCAATTTAATTTTCATGCCTTTCCTTCACTTTCCATGCCATGCCATGCCTTCACTTTCCTTTCCATGATATGCCATGCCTTGTCATTCCATGACTTTTCATGCCATGACTTGTCATGTCAGGCCATGCCTTTCCTTTTCATGTCATATCATGCCATGCCTTACCTTGTCATGCCATGCCATGGCCTTTCCTTGTCATGCCATGCCTTCACTTGTCATGCCATGCCAGGCCTTTACATGCCTTCACTTTCCATGCCTTGTCATACCATTCCATACCTTTCCATTCCTTTCCATGCATTATCTTTCCTTTTCATGCCTTGCCTTGTATTTCCATGACTTTCCTTGACTTTACTTTCCATGCCTTGCCTTGCCATGCCTTTCTTTTCCATGCCTTGCCATGCATTTCCATGCCATGCTTTCACTTTCATTACCTTTCCTTTCCTGTCCTTTCCTTTCCATTCCTTTTCATGCCTTTCCTTTCCATGCCTTACCATTCCTTCCATTCACTTTCCATTCCTTTCCATTCCTTTCCTTCACTTTCCATGTCTTTCCATTCCTTGCCTTCACTTACCGTTCCTTGCCTTCACTTTCCATGCCTTTCCATTCCTTTCCTTCACCTGCGATGCCTTGCCATGCCTTCACTTTCCTTTCCTTTCCTTGTCTTTCCTTCACTTTCCTTTCCTTTACTTGTTTTTCCTTCACTTTCCTTATCTTTCCTTGCCTTTTTATGCCTCGCCTTTCCTTTCCTTTACTTGACTTTCCATGCCTTTCCTTGCCATGCCATGCCTTCACCTGCCTTTCCATGACTTGAATTTCCATTCCATGCCATGCCTTGTAATATCATGCCTTTCCATTCCATGCCAGAGCAGAAGGTCAAAAGAAGAAGCAGAGTCCAGGAAGGAAAGATGAAGATACTTTTGTCGTGAGTGTGGAAGGGAGGAGCAAGGAAGGATTCATATCATTTACTAAGTAAAGTGTGAAAACAAGGGAGTTTATTCTTCCTAGGGTTGGTTCCCTAAGTATAATGAAGTTGGTGCTTCTTAGGATTGGTTCCCTGAAGAAGGGCATTTTTGTCTCCAAGAGTTGGTGCTTTAAAGAGAATTGGTGTCATTCACAAACACAAGATTATTCTATATAAACTTTGTAATTCTTGTTGAATTATACTTATATAACTGATTGTTTAAATACAAAGTCCATTGTTGATCAATAGTGATGATAATTAGAATAACAAATTAATTACTAATTGTTTAAAAAGGTAATACTGATTCACCCCCCCCCCCTCAATATTTACAACAATTAGTATAAGAGAAAGTGTCTTCAACACAGTCTAATAACTAGAAGGTAGATCCTAAAAGAAATGGATCAGAAAGAGGCAATGTATTCCAACTAAGCACCATTGTTTAAGGGAGATGATTGTGATTTCTAGAAAATAAGAATGAAAAGTACATGTTGGCTCTTGGCTTTGATGTTTGGAAATCTGTAGTAGATGGTTACACTGCACCAGCTACTCCACCCATAGATATTGTAGGAAAGAATATTTGCAATGACAACTCAAGAGTAGTCAATGTCATTCTAGGAGGATTAACAAATCCTCTATTTGTAAAGGTAATGCATTGTAATTTTCCTAAAGAGATCTGGAAAAAACTGGAGGTTATATATGAAGGAGATAGCAAATTCAAGGAAGCCAAAATACAAATGTACAGAGCTCAATTTGAAATTTTGAAGATGAAAGAAGAAGAGAACATTGTTCAATACCTTCATAGGGTAGATAAGGTAGTCAAATCAATTAGAGCAGTAGGAGAAGAACTTTCAGACAAACCTATTGTACAAAATATCTTAAGGTCATTGCCTATGAGGTATAATGCCAAGATTTCCACAATTGAAGATAGACCAGAACTTGACAAACTCACAGTAGACCAACTCCATGGAATTCTTACAGCATATGAGATGAGAGCAGGGAATGAAAAAACATCAAAATAAGAAACACCCTTTAAGGCATCTAAATAAACGAAGAAATAGGAATATATGTCTAATCAATATCAATCAGACATATCATAGGTAGAAGAGACCAACTTTATAAAGAAACTCCATAAAGGATTTGGAAAATATAAAGGAAAATTACCCTTCAAATTTTTCAACTGTGAAAAAATCAGACACTTTTCTAACAAATGTCTCTATCCTGAGCAAGAGGATAATGATGATGAAGAAGACCACAACCATAAATACCAATACAAAAAGAAATTTTATAAGAAAAGAAAAAACTTCTACTCCAAATAAGACATCAACTCTTCAGACATGAGTGAAGATGAAGATTCATAGCTTTTGTTTATGGTAATGAACACTCAAAATGATAATATAGATAATGAAACAAACTTTGAAAGTGAAGGTGAAGTAGATCTAGAACAAGAACTGATTAGTGCTCTGGAGGAAATAAGAAAGTATAAAAAGAAAAACAAGCTACTTAGGGCACAACTTCAAGAATTTGAAGAATCACATCAATCAAGAGAAATAGATGCATCAAGAACCATCAAAAAATCAGAGAAGATCATTGGTGATTTGAAGTCCCAGCTCCTAGAAGCTAAATTAATTGAATAAATCATTTTAAAACAACTCAATGATAGAGAAAAAGTATGTGAGAAGCTAGAAGTTGAGATTGAGTTGCTAAAAGGTGAATTTGAAAAACAAAAGGGATCAAAATTTGAAAATAGTTCCAAAATATTGGATGAAATTCTGAGTAGTCAGAGGTCACCAAACAACAATAATGGTTTGGGATACACCCAAGACTCAACCTCTACATCAAAAGGACCAGTCTAAAGGCCAATCATTTACATAGATGCTCTAAAAGGCTCCTTAAGAAGAGAAGATAATAAGGCAAAGATAATACCATTTGAAACTATTCCACATAAACAAAAATCAACACTCCCTACTAAAACATAATTACCAACTTAATGAGAACTATGACCTCAAAACGAGAAATCTAGCCCTTAAAATCCATATTTTTGCATAAAAAACATGAAAATCAACCCCCAACTCAAAAAAGGGTGTTATCGATAGCACCATTTTTGTAATCAGGTCAAAATTACAAATTTTTTCAAGCATGGGATTAAAGGATCAAATGGTTTCTAAAAACAACTTCAAAATCAACCCCCAAATCAAAACGTGGTGCTACCGGTAGCACCATTTTTTGTAACCGGGTCAAAATTTCAACGTTTTTCAAGCATGGGCTTAAAGGATCAAATGGTTGCTCAAAAAAACTTTAAAATAAACCACCAAATCAAAAAGTGGTGCTAACAATAGCACCAATTTTTCTAACCTGGTCAAAATTACAACTTTTTTCAAACATGACCTTAAAACATAAAATAGTTGCTAAGAAAAACCTTAAAATCAACACCTAAATAAAAACGTGATGCTACCTAAAGAAAAATGTTTTTTCTAAACATTAAAATTGCAGCTAATTACGACCTAATTGAAATTATGGCCTCAAAAACAAATCCCTACACAAATAAAAAAACCCAAAATTCGATCCTAAATGGTCACTTGGAAATTTATTTACTAACTTTTTTTTTCTTAAATTTACATTAAAAAATAAATAAAAAGAAAGAAGAAAATCTTCACAAATATATATCTTTTTTAATGAAGAAAGAAAACATTTAAAAAAATATATTCAAAACCCAAATTAAAAAAAATAAAAAAAAATTAATAAAATGGTGAAAAACAAAGAAAAACTAAAAAAAAAATGAAAATAATTTAAAATTTAAAACAATAATTTATTAAAAAAAAATACATTTTTTTTTTATATATAAAAACAAGAACAAAAAATCCCTTCAAACTTAAAAAAACAAAATTGAGAAAAAAAACCTGAAAAAACAAAATTCAATAAAATATTAAAAAAAATCTAAAATAAAAAAAATATATTTAACCAAAATACTAAGATTTCCTAAGCTAAAAAATTATTTTAAATTTTTTTTTGAAAATAAAATTAAAACAATACATTTCTTTTACAAATAAAAAAAACAAGTGTTTCTATTACATGTACCTTTTATAGTTACATGTAACTATTAACATATATGTTATACATATTAACCTATAAAATACTCATAGGACCTGGACCATCCCTGCAAGCCTAGCCCAGGTCCTATGGATTCTATATATGTTAAATATATAACATATATATTATATATAAATATAACATATAAATATAACATATATTAATAATATGTTAATATATATATGGTTAATATATATAACATATATATGTAATTATATAAGTTACACATGTTATTCTTTATGGATGTGAAGTCTGGGGTTGTAGTATCTCTCGTGAATCCTAGAGAAAGATAGAGAAAATACAAAATAATTTTATAACCTATAACCTCAAAATTAAAGGAAATACTCCCTATCTCATCCTCCTCTTAGAAACAAGTTTCTCCCCCATTAAGAGCATGGCTATGACTAGATACCTAATGTATAAGAACAAGTTAAACAACATGGAAGACAAGAAGCTACCTAAAATTGCTTCAAAATCAAGTCATAACCACCATCGACTCAAGCAAGGATAGCATAAAGACGTCCAGTCTTGGCTAAACTATTGGGGAATCATGGAAGAAACCATTTTGCAGAAAAAAAGATACTATTAAAAAAAACGTCAAATCAAATTTAAAGAGAAAATGTGGTGTGATAAAGAGTTAGAGGAAAAAAGAAAATTAAGGTATTTTAAAGATGTAATCAACCCTAATCTAGAAGATCAAAATTATCTAAATGTTTTGCCAAGTGTAAAGAAAAAAATAAGCATTGTTAAGATAAGAACAAATTCTCACGAGCTCCATAGTGAAACTGGACATTGGTCAATTCCTAAAACGTCATGGGATGAAAGAGTGTATCACCTTTGTGACACTAAGAAGGTTGAAGATGAAAAACATTTTCTCTTAGATTTTCCAGCCTATACCCATGTTATATTTCATTTTCAAAATATTTATCACACTACCAACCTTCCTAACATCTTAACTCAACAAAAGTATGGTGATCTTGGAAAGCTTCTCTTAATGCTTTTCGAGCACAGAAACAAAATTCTAAAGAATCACAAGTAATCACTTACCCTCTTAAGTTCCAATAGACCAATTTGGTCTTAGTGGACGTTAATAATCATCATCATCATAAAAATTTGAATTTTATTTTAAATATTTATGAACCAATTTTCGTTTAATTTTATTTTTTTAATCTTTTTTATATAAATTTTGATTTTTTTTGCTGTAATTTTAAGGTTAGTTAATTTATCTTTGTTAATTTTTTTTAAGCTTTGTATTAAAAAATTTATTTGAAGATTTTTAATTTGGGGTTTTTTAATATATGTTTTTAATGTTTTGGGGTTATTTTCACCTTTTTAAAGTTTTTTTGGGCTATAATTTTTTTTTACCTTTATATATAGAAAAGTTTGAAAATAGAAGAAAAAACACCATTGAGAAAAAAAATATTGAACAATTTGAAAATAAATGAAAAAACAAGCATTTTAAAAAAGTGGAAACCTTATGTATGAGGAAATTTAAAATACAAAAAAAACACCTAAAAAGGGAAGGGGTGCTATCGGTAGCACCATTTTTAAAAACGGGGTAAAAAACTTGACCCCCCAAAAACGAGACCTTATTAAGTTGGTAACTATGTTCTAAAGTAAAAGATGACAAGAAGAATACAATCACTAGAAGGAATCCCCCTAATAAATATCTATTTATTGAATATTGTTACTCTTACAATAATTTTGGACATAAGGAGGTACACTGCAGAGTTTATGGACAATACGATCATAGAAATGTCCAAAGATATAAAAACAATAAGTACAATATAGAGAAGAGAAACTATAACTCATTTTCTCCTTTGCAAAACTTCAATATTGAATGCCAAAAATGCAACAATTATGGTCATAAGGTTAGTGGATGTAGATTGCCAAAATATAGCATGAAAGAAAGTATCTCCAGCATTAAGGAAAATTATAAGAAGATATGGGGAAGAAAAGATAAAGTATAAAGGAAGAAAAATGATGAAGATTTTCCACCTAAATTTGATAAAATTAACAATAGGAGTATGATGGATGAAGTGTATGATAAAGTATATAAAATTAAAGTTATGCATATAAATTAGATCAAACTCGAGACAATAAAACTCCTAAAGAAAAATTCTCAAAAAAAGGATAAAGAAGATTCTGGTGCACAAAACAGTGATGATTATGATGATGAACCTTCAATAGGAGATCAACTAGAAGAATTAAGCGATAATGATGTTGGAAAATTTCAAACACTATTTTGATGATCTACTAAAACTCATCTTCAATATATA
>ML779948.1:665065-680226 GCA_009831015.1 Picea engelmannii
GGATTATGGGTCAATCTATCAATCATGGTTCTTGAAATTGTTTCTCTTATTATATTTCCTATTGTATGATGAGCTATGCTCTCTCATACTGAAGTATTGTAATAATGTATTTAGAGACTATCACTTAGAGGAGTGTTTGTATCCTTTATTTATCTAATTCCTTGATTCTCAAACATAATATATATTGGATGGACTATTGTCTATGATCCTCTATCACATTGTTAGGAAATAATATCCCATAGGTGTGACACATGTCATTTTTGTGAGGGATGATCTGGTTTTATTTTCTTTCAAATACTTAGCATGCTAATGTTACCATGTTAAGGTGTCGTAGGTCTATATGTAAAATGGGATTTATTTTCTTTCAAATACTTAGCATGATAATGTTACCATGTTAAGGTGTCGTAGGTCTATATGTAAAATGGGATTGTGCCATGTGTTTCCTATTCTTGAAACATTTGTTAATATGCCATGTGATCATAGTCACACCATCATAATTATAACTTGCCCCATCTTCCATACACTATATCCTATGAATTGTTTTTTTGTTCAATGGTATTGAAGCAGAGTCTACTTCTATGATTTCCATCATCTATTTTGGGGGATGTTGTGTTTGGTCGCTCATATTTAATCCAAAAACAATTCTAAAGGGTATCATATTTCTACAACAATAAACACAAAGAAACATATTTAAATGTTTAAACACAAAATATCATTGTAGTCTTATAAATCTAACTTGTTAGGTATTGATATTTAATTTTTAGAGAAAATTATAAATTAGAGATATGGGTATGTCAAAAAGTGATGCATATGAGAATTGGAAAAAGATAATGAATTAAAAAAACTGTTTGTTACATTGAACATTTCAACTACTTATCGATTTAATGAGTTAACAAAATGGTTGGAATTCCTCCATTGCAAATGATCAAGCTGTATATGGTACAATTTTTCATTGTGGAATGTTATATCCAACATCAAGATTCTATATATATGTGTTAGGAGATAATAATTTGAATGATGATTCTACAGTGTCCACAGTTGTACATGGATTTTTTGCATGTAGGAAAGAAAATATATCCACATCTAAACATAGATTAAACTTATGGATAAATGCGATCCATTTTTCACTTGAAACATGCGAACATATAAATATGTTTTCCCCATGCATCAGGTTGACTATAGAAAGACTTGTAACCCAGATAGTAGACATAGGAAGGGTAGGAAATGTTACAAGTGTAACAAAAATAGGGCTCTATCCACAAAAGTGAAAAGGAAGAAAGTGAAAAGGAAGAATTGCATCACCATGGGAAAAACATTAGTGGGAAATCATAGAATATCAAGGATTTAATTGGATGAAAACAAGAAAGAATAAATGCACACCATTCCTCCAATAATTTTATTAAAAGGAATTGATATTGCCATAAGCCATGAAAATATCATTAAAATGTCTCCTAAAATTAAGGATGGCATATAATTATATTTTTTTGGAAACTAAGGGTGAATTAAGGTTTGGATGTATAAGTATGAATGAGGTAGACAAAAGAGGAAATATAATGGGTGGCTTTAGAGACTTGGAAGCAATTAGAACCTAAAGGAAATTCTATACCTAGTAAATTTAAAGGGAGTTGAATTCAATATTCTAACATAATGTTGGAGATGTTATTTATAAAGATGTAGAAAATAGCAACAAATATGGAGGAAAATATCTCTTTGGATTGGAGCATGATACAAGGGGAAATCTAAAATATCTCCTTGGATTGGAGCATGATACAAGGGGAAATCTAAACATTGCATCTTTGAAATTAAGCTTATATATGGAAGGATGGAAATGATTAGAATTTTTTTTAAATAATGTTAGTTGTAACTGCAATATGTAAGATATAGTACCAAAAACAATTCCATGGCCTTATTTCTGATTCTTGAAAATAATATAGAAGACATTTTCACATTAAGTGTAGGAAATTACAATATAGTAGGTCAATAGAATTTTTGTTAGATCATAATATGAGTTAGAGAATGCAAGTTTTGAGACATTAGATATCAGATTCAATTATAAAGGAGAAAATGGAGTAAATGAGATTAATAATCATTTTGAAATGATTATTGGTATAAATAACAATATAGGAAAAAGGGATCTTGAAGTCTATTGTGGAAGTCATGTTAAGAAAATGTGCAAAATGTTTCAAGGATAGAAAATGTAGGGAAAAACAAGGAAGAGAAAATTGTACCATTTTAGGAATACATTATCTGGGATCTTTTCATCATGACTTGTAAAGAATTCCATTGAATGAGAATAAATTAAAGTGAACCATTAAAGAAAGGAAAACTAAAAAATGAAGAGACATAAGCATCATATTTGAACACAAAAACTTGATAACAAAGTTCGTCCATGGTGGACTACGTCTCCGGGTCCTGCTCTCAAATGGGTAGGCTCTTTCATTAACTCAACAAAACAATTTGAAAAAATACATAAGTATACCACATTCTGAAATCAAGCTACAGAAATAATGCTCAGATCATAAAACAAACAACACCACTAAATTCATGGCGTCAAATTACCCAAAAATGACTGTCGCCATGCCTCAATTCGACTCTGGCACTCCTAGGCCCAAGAAGAATTACGTCTCAATTTTTGTGCCCTCTACAACCTACAATAATGATTGTACCATGCATCAAAAAACATGCTCAACAAGTCGTACAGTCCGTGTGTTATAGCAAGATTTGCCTCACCATCGCTATCCTGCACAGAGGGTCTTTTTCCATTTCCCTATTCAGACTTGTCATAGCTTTTTGATGAATCCAGAGCTAAAAATACATATTTTTCCCCATATACATGCCCTATCTACTATACAGCATGCGTATATGCAGGCTACTCCACTACAGCTCACGTACATTGAGATTTGTGCCAGAAAATACAAAAATGAAGTCGGGTTTCCATGTCACGACAACAGATCTTTGATCCTTGGCATTCCATATACTAGAAACGTTCTGACTCAACCCTTCCGTTGCATTTTGAAGGCTATAAAATCACAATTCCGAGCTATGGAAAAGGAGGAGAAAGCATTCAACTTTAAGAGCAAAGTTACTCTAGATAAATTACTTCATATTGAGTCTACATCCCTTTATCCCTCAAGTCTGAACACAGTGTTCAGCCCCCAAGCTCTTTTCCTATTGTTGAGAGAACCTCATTGTCTCTTTTCTATGATCTTGCCTTTGGTGGAGGATTGAAGTGGTGGAGGCCTAGTTGGAAGGAACTGGGTTTCTTGGTTTTGAACTGTGCCGACACGGAAGTCTGTAATGTTGTCACTTTTGTTGATCATTTATTAATAGAAATACTCATTTCATGTCCTATTGGTATCGTTCAAATGTATGATTATTATCCATCGGCATGTTGGTAATGTTTATTAATGGATTATGTTATCTAATGTGCTAACACCATTGTATTACCCCTATATACTTTCTCTGCTTGTTTGTTGAGAACTTGTTGCAGGTATAAAGATTTGGGTCAAAGTGCTCAACAGTGGAACATCATCAAATGTTGGATCAAGGTAAGCCTCTTTCTTATATTGCACATTAGATTATATATTATACATTGGAATTGAGTTGTTTTTTGTAGTCATACATGTCTATTGTGGTTTACCCTATCCATAGAGATTTTTTCCCTCGTAAGAGAATTGGCGACTCCACTAGGGATAGATCTTCCTTCTGAGGGTTGAAGTACTTTTTATTCTTGCATTGCTCTTGTTCCTTTGTCTTTCTTGTCGTATCGTTGCTTGACAGATTCTGTTCACTCTGGGTCTGAGTTTTCATCCTTTTTCCCTTGCCTGGCCTTGTTTTAAATCCTATATGCTCATTTTTCCTTGACAGTCGCGTATACACACGTGTTGTCTCATTGCAAGCTGCATATATATGCACTTTTCTCTTGAACAGTCGCATATGTTGGAAGATTGGTTGTTCTCATTGATGTCAACCCTAGTCATGGATTTTGGACCACAAGATTGATGAAGGTATTTGGACATCAAGGACAATGCACATGCAGATACAATACCCATGGATGGATAGTATATATCATTTTATTTCCGGTGGTATGTGGTACGTCACATGTGTTATAACCCTATAATTTATAGGATCAACTGTTGATTGTAATTTTGTCCCTTTAGTGTTGTTGACTTGCAGATAGTGCTGCATTCTAAAAGAAAAGAAAAGAAAAAATGAGAAATGAGAAAAACAAAAAGAGGGCATAAAATAAAATGGATAAAAGCCCCATGAAATGACAATGACTTGATCCCTACAATTTAAGCATGGCCAAGTCTTTTAAATTTAATTATCTAGGATTAGTGAATAAGCTTGGCTAAACTATCTAACCTTAGTCAAGTGATCAGATTAGTTAGTGAATAAATTTGACCAAACAGTCTAATCTTGGTCAAATATCCCCTAGGTAGAGTATTTTCTTAGTCCAATAGTCTAAGCTGGGCTAAAGGTGAAAATGAGTAGGTTAGGACATAGGTTAGTCAGCTTCCTTTCAATAAAACATATAAGATGATCGATGAAAATGCATGATTTTCGATGATGAAATGTTTTTCTAACCCCATGGTGATAAAAAGAAAAAGAAGTGGTGCTAAAAACCCACAAAAAGTCATTAAGCCTAAGTTTTGCATCATATATTGAATTGTTCCCTGGAGATTAAAGATCGGATTTAGATCTACGACTGAACGTTTGGAACCCAGATCTACAGATAAAAAAAGACTCTGGACCCCCCTGATCGTTCGACCTTTAACAACTGGGGGGGGTCCTAAAAGGTAAGTAAAAGGTGTGCTCAGATCTACCGTTCCCCCGCCAATACGCAAATGGATGGCTCTGAAAAGATTCTAGACCCCCCCCCGACCGTTCTNGTTTAAAATGCGCGCTTAGATCTACGGTCATCCCATCAGCGCGTAATCGGGCGGTCCGCAGGAGATTCCGGACCCCCCCGACTATTCTACCTTTAACGGTGGGGGGAAGGGTTCAAAATTATGTTTAAAGAACGTGCCCAAATCAACGGTCGATCCAGCTTCGCCAAGATCAACGGTCATCAAGGGATCCCAAACCCCCCATCCATTCAACCTTTAATGGTGGGGGGGTGGTCTGGAATGAAGCCAAGTCCATATGATCCCCACCTCAACGCGGCATCACCCCATTGCATCCTAACTCCCCCTCTCCAAGAATTTACTGCCTACCATTTTTACAACTCACCACCACCATCCTGAGGTATCACATCCCATAACCACCCTCTACAAGTTCCATGTCACAACCCCCTCAACATGTCCCATCCATATAACCGTTATAGGTCATATCTTTTCGTTTGCCTCTCAATCACCAGTCTACATGTCAATCGTCTTCACACGTCATATGTCCTTCACCTTACCCCCTCACACTCTAAACGATCCATTGGTCATTTATTATTGGACACATACCCGTTGTTCATCTGACCTGTCCTTTTTCGCCCAACAGATACCCGTTGTTCATCTGACCTGTCCTTTTTCGCCCAACAGATACCCGTTCACTCAAATTCAACCCTGTTTCGGTCAGTTCCCATTCCATTCACACTCCCTGTGTATCAGAGACTCATTTTCCTTCACCTCTGCAACACCTAATCCAACCAGAATTTTTTCCTACTAACGTGTGTTCAGTGTACAGGTACCAGAGGAAAACAATGGAACCCAAAAGTAAAAAATCAAATGTAGAGGAAAATCCTTTTCTCCCACCTCCTGTTGATCTCGACTGGATCCCATTAGCAGAAAAAGACTATCTAATCTCAGAAACTAGGTCTAAATTAAACTTTGCTGAGCTACAGTCATGTTCCAGAGACACCTTCATCGATCAGAGTGATGAAATCAGGCTTTAGCAGTCAAATCTCCCTCTGTATCTTTTTTCCCAAATCTATCACTTTCTTGAATTCGCCCTCAAGTGCCAAGTGCACTACCTCCCTGATCAAAGAACCATAGTGTCGTCGGTCGGAGAAACCTTTTTCCTAATTACACCTGAGGCCATCGATCAAATGATGCAGGTACCCAGAGTCGAACGTCGTTCTCCCCTTACACTTGAAATTCTGACACAAATGTATCAGAACTTATCATTTCCTCAAAGAGCACAAATCTTTGAGTTGTTCCTCCCTCAAGATGCCCAATTCCCTAAAAAGAATCCTCCCTACCATTCTTCCATATTTTCCGAAAGGGGAAATGATATTATCTCCACACTGTGTTGCTTGCTTGGTTACTTCTCATATGAATGGATGGATGAACCTATCTTAGGTTTCATGTCCATTTTCTCTACTGAAGAGAAATTTTCCACCCATTTCGACTACAACGGTTTCTTGGACGAGAACCTACACGACTAGTTGGGAAATTTCCCTACAAAAGGCATGTTTCGGTATTCTTCAGTACTGACCTACATGTTCATAATCTATCAAGTAGACAAATTTTCCTTTCACATGTAGAAGATGGACAAGGAAGGAAAACCTCAAGCAGTAACTCTATGGACATTGCTTCTCAGGAGGAACTCCATTGAGTTCAACTTCAAACAATTCATTGAGCTATTCTATCATCTATTTGTAGGCATGCTTAGTGGAAGACCTGAGCCGAGGATAAACGAGGAGATCCAAAGATTTATTCACCTTTCGGATCTCGCAAAGACTGGGGATTGGTTCCTATACCAGAACCACATAGAAATCAGAGTGTATGGGTGTGAACTAGATCCATACAAGTTGCCCAAGTATGTGCATGTTTGAATATTTGCACTGGAGTATATTCGTTAGATGATAAACTCAGATGACATCCATTTTGTGTCTCTAAAGAAAAAACAATAGATGAGGATCAAAGGGAAAATAGGATCATTTATCTGCAACAGTCAAGTTGTTGGGGAAGAGGCAGATAAATTATTGAAGGAAATGAATTTCAACACCAGTTTTATTTGGAAATATGACCCCAGTGGGATCATTGAAGAGATGATATCCAAGAACAAAAGTTCACCTTTTGCTCACACCCTCAAACCATAAATTGAAAAGTACGTGAACCAGACATAATGGGAAGCAAACACTATGGTAGATACAGAGCCACAGGAATCTCCTTCAGTCTCTTTTTCATTGACAACCACTCCACAGGTACCCAAGGAAAAAATGCCAAGAAAGGGTGATTCACCTTCAATCACTAAGGTATCAGTAGAATATTTTCATGTATACAGCAAGAAACCCAAAACGACTCATGCCACTCACATGTCTAGTGAGGAAGAGCCCTACTCTGCCACAGTGATTGAAAGAAGACAGCAGGTGGTATCAACTTCTTCTTCAAAGAAGCAGACAGAGATAGTTTTGACTGCCCAAACTCCACAAGAATCTGCACCTGTAAGCATTTTTGAAAAATATGATATGATTAAAATAAAAAGAACCAGATGTTGAATAATAGCACCTACGCCCAATTCTGGAAGCAAAGCTCCACAGCACAACACAAACTATTTTCATCCTTTGACACAGAGAAAGGAAGAATGGATATGGAATTCCTACAAGAACAGGTGCCTCACCCTAAAGAGATCATTGACTACAAGAGGTCAACTATTGTTTTTTACACCAAACAAGTCTATCCAGCTGACCAGATGGATTTGTACAGACAGACTAGAGAAATGGTTTTCTCCACATTAGCACATGCTTCCTCCACCGCATCTAAGTTGCAGGTATATTTAAGCAATGTTCAGACCCAATTGAAGTTGGAAAAGATATTCTCTTTTGCAAAAGACAACAGAGTAAAATCCTTAGAGGAGTTGGTGATCAAGATTGGGTACGATCCATCAAATGTAAAAGCGGCAGAGGAGATGATAAAGAAAAAGAATGTTGACATTGCATATCCAAGAAAATAGTTTAAATTATCACCAACAGAAGATTCACAAGCTAAAGAAATAGCTGAAGAAGAAAACAAGAAAGAAGAATTGTTGAAACTTATCATGCAACAGAACGCACAGCTTAGGGAAATGGAGGCAGAGTTGGAAAAGTTATTAAAAGAGAAGGAAAAATCGACCCCGATGGAATTCATTTCATTGAGTGTAGTTCCCATCACAGAGGTTAGTACAACAACTATGCCAACAACTACTACAGTAGAAATTCCATCAACAACTCCATTGACAACATTGGAAAAGACTGTGGAGCTAGCAAAGTCCATGGAGGAAATGACTCTACAGGGAACAGAGATCAATAAGCTAAAAATGGAGATTGAAAGTCTACAGGAACTCAAGTACTCTTTCCAAACAAGATACAATATTGAGAGATAAGTATCAGAGAAACTCAAGAAGGAAATACAATAGCTTCAGAAACAAACAATGGCAGGTAAGACATTAGCAGAGGCTAAGTAAAATATATGGACAGATATCTCGAAATCCATAAATGAAATTTGGCCCATGGTACAAATCATGTTCGAGCAACATGATTAGGTGTTAAAGAGTAGGCAGTCCATTGACAGGATAAGAACAGAGCTAGGTGATATGCCCTCGACTACCAACGAGATCATCAAGTTTTTGAATTCAAAAACTAGGGAAGAGCTTGAAGACCTAAAAGTTGAAGACAGGACAGAAACTATCCTTGAAGTCAAAAGAGTGCTGACTAAAAAAGGATTAATGTTGCAGTTGGAGGAAAAGGCCCAGAACATGGACATTGGAGTTCAGATATTTTTTAGCAAGATTAAATCCATAAAGAAAAAGGGTCTTCCTAATATACCTGTCCTCAATGACAAATTAATGACTTTGTCCGATTACAAGAAAAAGATCACCACCATGGCCAAAAATAGTTCCAAGTTTTTAGGGATACAGGGCAGCATCACAGGCAAAGCGTTCTTGGAGACTCTGCAACATGACCTCAACATACACCATGAAATCAAGTACATCTTCCTCACCAAGACGACTTTTGCTAAATACACCGAGATGGACGAAGTCTACCACCGGCTATCGAAAGTTACCATCCCAAGCACACAAAGATGGGATGAGTTGTGGGAATTGATTGAGTAAAGGTAAAGACTCATTAAACTCGGTGTCCAGCACAATCAAAGTCATATGAATGACTCACCAACGGTCTTCCCCAAAATCAGCATGAGAGATTCGACACATCATCATCAGTTACTACATTTCCACATCTTGTTAGCTAGTTAGTTAGACTCAGACTCTATCACGTCCTAATCATTAATGATAGGGTCGTTTGTAACTTTCATTATAAATATTTCCAACTTATAAGTATTGAGGGTTGTTGATCTTTATGCCCAAGCAAGCTCTAATCATTGTAATTTTTATCAAGAGTTTATTCCAGTAATACAATGAGAAGTTTCACAGGATTCCTGTGTGTTAAATGTTGGTGAAGTTTCCTCTGTCTGCGTAAATATTTTTTCCTCCTCAGTTATCATTTTGACTTTCCAAATCTAATCTTTAAAAGAAGTTAAAGCTGCAGAATTTTCCATTGTGTACTATGTTCTTAATCTTTTATAGATTTAAATTTTTTTCTTCTGATGTTATAACAAATAAATTCTTAAATTATTTTTTGTTTTAACTGATATCTCACCTTTTCAGCAATACACCATTTTATTCCTAAAGAATCCAACATTATCACTATCTCTCCTTGTAAAATGAATCTTATAAAAGTTGTCTTTAACCTCTATATTTTTAAAACAAACCCCATAACCCAATGGAAGAGTAAGTGATATTTCAACCATTTCATTTCAAACAATGAAAACAACTCGGTTATATTATTTCTAACTAGCCTAAAATCTTGAAAATCCAAACAAATCTAAAACTCATAGAGAGATCCCTCTCTGAAACTGGCAGAGCTAGCTCCTAGTTTCGAAGCGATTGGTTAAGGTTACCTCTGATAAATTTCTTCTTACCTCAAAACAACCTCTGGGAATTTACAGAGTGATAACATACATGGTGACTCCACTGGGGAAGAACTGAACAAACTTTCCACCCCTTGTTTTCTTTCCCCTAGAACAAAGATGACTTTATTTCTGGAAGAAACGCAAACACTAAATTTTGTCTGGAAATAATGTTTAGAGGTTGTTAAAGTTTGTACATAAATAGTTAAAATCTCCAAAGTAAGAATAAAATCAATAGTTATGGCTCCCAAAATAATTTCTACCAGATCTCATCCTGACCCAGAACCTACAATAGTAATAGATAACCCCGAAAGATTACTCAGGAAGAAAAATACTGTAGAAATTTTGAGGAGTAACAACCCACTTCCAAGGTCATTTTCCATCCTAGAAAAGTTAGTTGTTCTTCCAGACCTTGAGCCTGAAATACCCTTTTGAACAAGTCTTTTCAGGACAAAATACGACAGTTTTGTCAGTAAAATGGTCTTAACGTTTTCACCCCAAGACTAATAAGCTCGAAGACCTAGTCGCAAATCTTGGTCAAGCCTTAGACAAACTCCATCTTCAACAGTCTATCAAACTTCCTGTTTTAACTATTGTGGCAGTTTCTGGTAAAACTAAACCAGATCACTCCATTCCTCCAAGCCCTTCATCCTCTATATCTTCTGGCATTACCTCTTCTGTCACACAGGTTGTTGTTCAGCCTCCCTCACCAATCATGGCAACAACATATGCTCCATTGGTATTGGTTGCTCCTCTACATGACATGCCCCAAGATTATCAAACTAGACTCCCACAATTTGATAGTATTGGTCCCTTGAATGCACAACAACATGTTGACAAAATGAATGATTACTTTGACCTACAGTAAGTAGACGAAGTCGATGTGCAGATGAGATTATTTGCACAAAGCCTAATTGGAGAAGTGAAAAAGTGGTTCAAAACTTTACGTGCTACTACCATTACTGATATTGCTAGATTTCATCGGACTTTCCTTGACCGATGGGAGGTAAATAAAAATCCTCTCCAGATCCTGTCAGAGTATGAGAACATCAGAAGGAACCAAGGAGAGACAGTGTAGAATTACTACACTCGTTTCAACAATCTATACAATGCTATCCCAACTGAAATCAAACCACCACAAGGTTTGGCTTTAATAAAGTTCCCTGATGGTTTTGACACCGACATGTCATATCAATTAAGGGAAAGAAACGCAACAACTCTGGAATACATGCAAAGAAGTGTCGTCAGTGTAGAAGCAAATATTTTGGCCAAAAGGGCCAGGCAGAGAACAAAAAAGAGGGTCACCATCAAAGAAGAACCTTATACTTCCTCATCAGATGCCAAATTAGATTTTCTCGCCAGATCTATGGAGAAAATGATGGAGAGACTCACCATAACTGACAAGAACCCACCTAGGGAGAACCAAGCTGCCCCTCAAATCGGAAACCTAAACTTTAGAAGAAATCCACCTCAGATTAGACAAAGAGATGCTAGAGATCAATGGGAACAAAGGGGACCTGATCAGCAGATTAGACCACCTCTCCAGGAAAACTATTTTGATGATGGGGAAGAATTAATTGAGGAGTTTGATGATACTTATATAAATCTAATGGGTGATCATGATCACGACCACGATCATGAATCTATTTTCCTCACCTAGGAAGAACATGAAATCTTTCTTCTTTCACAAACATAAGTAAATGAGGAAGCTAAGAAAATAGAACAACAAGCCTTTGAGAATGCTATAATGGAGGTTCACAGGCAGTATAACTTGAGGAAAAATAAGACTAACAAGAATTCTCCAAAGTAGGCTATTGAAGCCAAGAAAACCTCAAAAAACCTTCCCAAGAAATCCCTTGGGCGGAATGACGTTGAAGCTCTTGCACAAAAAACTCCAGAAATTATTAAGAGAACAAGTTGGGAAGAAGTTTCATCAACCATTCAAATGGGTGCACCTTTCCATAGAGTTTCTATCCATAAATCAAAAGAACAGAGTTTAAACAAAACCACTGCTCCTTTCAGCCTTGAAGGGGAACTAGAAAAATTGAAGATTCCCATTCCCCTGTCCGAGCTGATGAACAAGAACACTTACAGGTCTCAGGTGATAAAATCTTTAAGCATCGAACCCGATATCGGTACCAAAGCCTTGAATGTTGTATCTACACATCACTCTGACACAGTAAACCTTGCATATGATCGACTTGAGCTCGTGTTTGATCCTGAAGTTGACGGTCAAAATGATAATGGCATCGTGGCCCCTTTTTACATCAACCTAAATATCCACTATCTGATATTACACAATGTTATGCTGGATTCGGGTGCCTCTCATCACCTAATGCCCAAAGCCGTGACGGAAAATTTGGGACTCGAGGTCACCAAACCCTACAAAGATTTTCATTCTTTGGTCTCCAGCAAGGTCAAATGTATAGGCCTGATTAAAGACTTATGCATCACCTTGGCTCAAATCCCGATGAAAAGTTTGGTGATGGACATCGTCATGGCAGATATTCCCCCCAATTATGGTATGTTGCTATCAAGGTCTTGGGGGGATAAATTGAGAGGAACCATGCAGCTAGATATGTCCTATGCCACCATTCCAGTTTTTAGTCAACAGAGGAGACTCTACAGGGAAACACTGATGAAGTATATGGTCAGTAGTCAGGAATAACCACACAATTACCCTCTATATTCTGCACACTCTGACCTGGATTATTTTATTCTATATAAAAATGGTGATCTTAGAGAACAAATCACACAACTGGAGGATAATGCACCTGATCCAAAGGATGATAAAGCAGTTGTTGAAGTAAGAAACCCGATGATTGAAGAAAATGAGGAATTGCCAGCAGACTTTTGGAGCATGGACTTCGATGGTGTTGTGAGTAAATAAGGAGCTGGAGTCAGAGTGTGTATGCATAACCACATATCAAAGTACTCCGAGAATCATTCCTATAAACTGAACTTCCAATGTACTAACAACATAGCCGAGTACGAGGCTTTAATGCTCGACCTGAAATTATTGAAGAAAGTTGGTGCTAAGAAGATAATGGTAAGGGGTGATTATGAATTGATTATCAAGCAAATCAAAGGTGAGTATGCATAAAAACATCCAAGACTTAGAGCCTATATGAATGTTGTTTTAGATGTTCTTCAATGCTTTACTGAGATTGACTTGCAGCTAATGCCTAGGGGACAAAATATACTCGCAGACAGACTAGCTACGTCAGTAGCTACCCATAAAATCCCTTTTCATCCCACTTGCAAGTACACAGTGGAGGTGAAGTGCAAACCCATCGTCCTTGAAAACATCAGATATTGGCAGGTATTTGGAAATGACGATAAAATTGAAGATATTATGCAATGTAAAAATGATTTCAAATGTACAAACATAGATTTAGAAAATGGTGAAGAATTTGTAAATAAATCTATTTTTGAGAATGGCAGTGTAAATACAATAGATGTTAAAGAATTCAATGAAAATGATCTAGATTATGATATCCTTGTTGGATTACTGAGAGGGGGGGGGGGTGACTCAGTAATAGTGTAATTGTAATCCTTTTTCTTCAAATGTTATATCAATGTAGAATTATTATCCAATAATGAACAGTAAGAAATAAACAATCACACACATACACAGTACACCAATGTTTTACGTGGAAACCCAAATCGGGAGAAAACCACGGAATGTTTTTTCTTATATGTCTTGAAGAATTGCATTCATTGGAAGAACCAACTTCCTTTGTTTTACAACGTCAAATGGAAGGAGGCTCCAACCCCCTAGTTTCTCAGGCTACAACCTGAGGGAAGCTCCAACTCCCCAATTCTCTGGCTACAACCAGAAGGAGGCTACAACCCCCAATGTTCTCTGGATACAACCGGAAGGTGGCTACAACCACCTTTCCTTGCCCCGTCCTGCCACCCTGAAGTAGAAGTAGAATGATGGAACCACTATCACACTATCACTGTGAGATATACCGCTATAAACCTGTACAAATAAATATGAACCATGCATCAACCTGTACCTCAACTTGTAATCAACATGTACCATAAACAAGTGCATCCAACCATTTACCAAGTATGTAACAATCATTTTTCAACTACTCATCAACTATGACTCATCAATATGTACCAACATCATCAACTATACACCTCATGTATGTGCGTCAACTCATCAACTACTTGTCTCAACCATGTACTCAACATGTACCACAACCAAAATCCCTTATCAATTTTATCATCCAAATATGATTTTTAGCTCTATAATAGACCTGGTGTAAATGATCACATTCCTGCAAACCTTCCTTAACTTTAAAAACAAGAGACTAACATTTTCATCAAACTTTTCTTTAGTCTCACATGCCTAGTTTTGGATTAGTCAACAACCCTAACTTTAAGTAATCATAACTTTGTCCCTGTAATGTATAAAGATATGAAAATGATACACAATGTTCTTCAGTTTGTTTTATGCAATTCCTCCAAGTTCCACTACTTGGAACCTCTCATAAAAGGAGTTATAGAAAAAATGGCATAACTTGTTGAATTCTGGCTTATTCTAGAGAGCGACCTTGTAGAGTGTGCCCTGAACAAAATGTTTGATGAATTGATATGAAATTGTTACATAGAATACTACAGAATGTCCCCTAACCGACACATTTTTTCTCATGGAATTTGTATCTATTATGAATAAGTTATGACATTGTTACCCGAAACACCTTATTTTGACTAGTTTCAGGACTGGCCACAAACCCTATTTTCCACAAAGTGTAACTCCCAAAATACAATGACCCACAAGTGGAATTTTTTACCATAGATACTTGGATATGTGTTCTCACTTGAATAGAAATTGCATAGTCTGAGTCATTATAGAAAACAATTTATAGCCAAAATGGTGAGATGACCTGTAAATAACATAGCTTAGAAAGCACCATCAAAAGAATTTATCCTTCCTTGCATTTCAGCCTTCTTTTCTTCACCTTCACTCAGAATTCTGGTTTAGATATCTTTGGTTACCTCAAACACATATATATTCAATATTCTCAAGTGTGATTCAAATGAGAGAGCCTTGTCTATTATTTATACTCTCCAAGTAGCTTCCTTAAAAACATATTCTAGGTCACTTGGCCCACTTTCCTTATTTTAGGTTTGGGTCCACTTCTAATTTCTCCATTAAATTTATTATTGAAATAATTTATTTTCTATTCAATTTGAATTATAATACACTCATCACTTCACTTTATTATTTACCTTTTAAAATCTCTTAAACCACTTTGACTACTTTGACCT
>ML779948.1:692861-761678 GCA_009831015.1 Picea engelmannii
TCGATCCAGCGTTGCCCAGATCAGCAGTTAGCAAGGGATCCTAGACCACCCGTCCGTTCAACCTTTAACAGTGTGGGGGGAGGTTCGGAATGAAGCCACGTCCAGACGGGCCCCACCTCAACGCAGCATCACCCCATTGCATCCTAACTCCCCCTCTCCAAGCATTTACCACGTACCATTTTTAAAACTCACCACCACCATCCTGAGGTATCACATCCCACAACCACCCTCTGCAAGTTCCATGTCATGACCTCGTCAGCACGTCCCATCCATATAACCATTACAAGTCATATCTTTATCTTCGCCCCTCAATCACCAGTCTACACGTCAATCGTCTTCACATGTCAGATGTCCTTCACCTTACCCTCTCACACTCTAAACAACCTATTGGGAATTTATGACTGGCCACATTCCCGTTGTTCATCTGACCTGTCCTTTTTCTTCCAATGGATACCCGTTCACTCAAATTCAACCCTGTTTCGGTCAGTTCCCATTCCATTCACACTCCCTGCGTATAAAAGACTCATTTTCCTTCACCTCTGCAACACCTCATCCAACCTGAATTTTCGCCTACTGACGTGTGTTCAGTGTGCAGGTACCAGAGGAAAACAATGGCACCCAAAAATAAAAAATCAAATGTAGATGAAAATCCTTTTCTCCCACCTCCTGTCGATCTCGACCGGATCCCATTAGCAGATAAATACTATCTAATCTCATAAACCAGGTTTGAATTTGACTTTGCTGAGCTACAGTCATAGTTCAGAGACACCTTCATCAATCAGAGCAATGAAATCGGGATTTGGCAGTCAAATCTCCCTCTGTATCATTTTCCCTAGATCTATCACTTTCCAGAATTTTCCCTCAAGTGCCAAGCGCACTACCTCCCTGATCAAAGAACCATAGTGTCGTCGACTAGAGAAACATTTTTCCTAATTACACCTGAGGCCATCGATCAAATGATGCAGGTACCCAGACATGAACCCCATTCTCCCCTTACACTTGAAATTCTGACAGAAATGTATCAGAACTTATCATTTCCTCAAAGAGCACAAATCTTTGAGCTTTTCCTCCCTTAAGATGCCCAATTCCCTAAAAATAATCCTCCCTACCATTCTTCCATATTTTTTGAAAGGGGAAACCAAACTATCTCCACATTGTGTTGCTTGCTCGATTACTTCTCAGATGAATGGGTGGATGAACCTATTTTAGGTTTCCTGTCTGTTTTCTCTATTGAAGAGAAAGATGCCACCCATTTCAACTACATCGGTTTCTTGGCCAAGAACCTGCACAACCAGTTGGCAAATTTCCCTACAGAAGGCATGTTCTGGTATTCTTCAATACTGGCCTACATGTTCGTGTTCTATCAAGCAGACAAATTTTCATTTCACATGCAGAAGATGGACAAGGAAGGAAAACCTTAAGCAGTAACTCTATGGACGTCGCTACTCAGGAGGAACTCCACTAAGTTTAGTTTCAAACAATTCATCGAGATATTCTATCATCCATTGGTAGGCATGCTTAGTGGAAGACTTGAGCCGAGGATAAATGAGGAGATCCAAAGAGTTATGCACCTTTCAGATCTCACAAAGACTGGGGACTGGTTCCTATACCAGAACCACACAGAAATCAGAGTGTATGGGTGTGAACTAGCTCCATACAAGTTGCCCAAGCATGTGCTTGTTCGAATATTCGCACTAGAGTATATTTGTCAGATGATAAACTCATATGACATCCATTTTGTGTCTCTAAAGAAAAAACAACAGATGAGGATCAAAGGGCAAGTAGGACCATTTTTCTACAACAGTCAAGCTATTGGGAAGAGGCAGATAACTTATTGAAGGAAATGAAGTTCAGCACCAGTTTTATTTGGTGGTATGACCCCAGTGGGATCATTGAAGAGATGAGATCCAAGAAAAAAAGTTCACCTTATGCTCACACCCTCAAACTAGAAATTGAAAAGTACGTGAACCAGACAGAATGGGAAGCAAACACTCTAGTAGATACAGAGCCATAGGAATATCCTTCAGTCTCTTTTTCATTGACAACCACTCCACAGGTACCCAAGGAAAAAATGCCAAGAAAGGATGATTCACCTTCAATCACTGAGGTATCAGCAGAATATTTTCAAGTATACAGCAAGAAACCCAAAACCACTCATGCCACTCACATGTCTGGTGAGTAAGAGCCCTACTCTTCCATAGTGATTGAAAGAAGACAGCATGTGGTATCAACTTCGTCTTCAAAGAAGAAGACAGAGATAGTTGTGACCACCCAAACTCCATAAGGATCTGAACCTGTAAGCATTTTTGAAAAATATGATATGATTAAGAAAAGAAGAACCAGATGTTGACTAATAGCACCTACGCCCATTTCTGGAAGCAAACCTCCAAAACAAAGCACAAACTATTGTCATCCTTTGACACAGAGAAAGGAAGAATACATCTGGCATTCCTGTAAGCACAGGTGCCTCACCCCAAAGAGATCACTGACTACAAGGGTCAACTATTGTTTTTGACACCAAACAATTCCATCCAGCTAACCAGATGGATTTGCACAGACAGACTGGAGAAATGGTTTTCTCCACATTAGCACATGCTTCCTCCACCACAGCTAATTTATAGGTATCCTTAAGCAAAGTTCAGACCCAATTGAAGTTGGAAAAGATATCCTCTTTTGCAAAAGACAACATAGTAAAATTCTTAGAGGAGTTGGTGATCAAGATTGGATACGATCCCTCAAATGTAAAAGTGACAGAGGAGATGATAAAGAAAAAGAATGTTGATATTTCATCTCTAAGAAAACATATGAAATTTCCACCAACAAAAGATTCACAAGCCAAAGAAATAGCTGAAGCAGAAAACAAGAAATAAGAATTGTTGAAACTTGTCATGCAGTAGAACATGTAGCTCAGGGAAATGGAGGCAGAGTTGGAAAAGTTATTAAAAGAGAAGGAACAATCGACCCCGATGGAAGTCATTCCATTGAGTGTAGTTCCCATCATAGAGGCCAGTACAACAATTATGCCAACAACCACTACAACATAAATTCCATCAACAACTCCATTGACAGCATTGGAAAAGACTGTGGAGCTAGCAAAGTCCATGGAGGAAATGACTCTATAGGGAACAGAGATCAATAGGTTGAAAATGAAGATCGAAGTCTACAGGAACTCAAGTCCTCTTTCCAAACAAGATACAATATTGAGAGACAAGTATCATAGAAACTCAAGAAGGAAATACAATAGCTTCAGAAACAAACAATGGCAGGTAAGACATTAGCAGAGGCTAAGGAAAATATATGGATAGATATCTCGCAATCCATAAATTAAATTTTCCCCATGGTGCAAATCATGTTCGAACAACATGATCTGGTGGTAAAGAGTAGGAAGTCCATTGACAGGATAAGAACAGAGCTGGGTGAGATGCCCTCAACTACCAACGAGATCATCAAGTTTTTGAATTCAAAAACTAGGGAAGAGATTGAAGACCTAAAAGTTCAAGACAGGAGATAAACTATCCTTGAAGTCAAAAGAGTGCTGACTAAAATAGGATTAATGTTGCAGTTGGAGGAAAAGGACCAGAACATGGAAATTGGAGTTCAGAGATTTTTTAGCAAGATTGAAGCCTTACAAAAAAAGGGCCTTCCTGATCTACGTGTCCTAAATGACAAATTAATGACTTTGTCTGATTACAAGCAAAAGATCGCCAGCATGGACAAAAATAGTTCGAAGTTTTCAAGGATACAGGGCAGCATCACGAGAAAAGAGTTCTTGGAGACTCTACAACATGACCTCAGCATACAGCATGAAATCAAGTACATCTTCCTCATCAAGCTGACATTTTCTAAATACAACGAGATGGACAAAGACTACTGCTGACTATTAAAAGTTACCATCCCAATCACACAAAGATGGGATGAGCTATGTGAATTGATTGAGTAAAGGTAAAGCCTCATCCAGCTCAGCGTCCATCACAGTCAAAGTCATCTGAATGACTCACCAATGGTCTTCCTCGAAATCATCATGAGAGATTCTACACATCATCATCAGTTACTACATTTCTACATCTTCTTAGCTAGTTAGTTAGACTCGGACTCTATCGCATCCTGATCATTAATGATAAGGTCGTTTGTAACTTTGATTAAAAATATTTCCAACTTAGAACTATTGAGTGTTGTTGATCTTTACACCCAAGCAAGCTCTAATCACTGTAATTTTTATCAAGAGGTTATTCCAGTAATACAATGAGAAGTTTCATAGGATTCCTGCATGTTAAATGTTGGTGAAGTTTCCTCTTTCTGCGTAAATATTTTTTCCTCCTCGGTTATCATATTGTCTTTATAAATCTAATCTTTAAAAGAAGTTAAAGTTGCAGAATTTTCCATTGTGTACTCTGTTTTTAATCTTTTATAGATTTAAATGTTTTTTTTTTTTTTTATGTTATAACAAATAAATTCTTAAATGTTTTTTTGTTTTAACTGCTATCTCACCTTTTCATCAATACACCATTTTATTCCTAAAGAATCCAACATTGTCACTATCTCTCCCTATAAAATGAATCTTATAAAAGATGTCTTTAACCTCTATCTTTTTAAAACAGACCCCATAGCCTAATGGAAGCGTAAGTGATATTTCAGCCATTTCATTTTAAAACAATGAAAACAACTCGGTTATATTCTTTCTAACTAGCCTAAAATCTTGAAAATCCAAACAAATCTAAAACTCACAGAGAGATCCATCTCTGAAACTTGCAGGGCTAGCTCCCAGTTTCAAAGCGGTTGTTAAGGTTACCTATGATAAATTTATTCTTATCTCAAAACAACCTCTAGGAATTTACAGAGTGATAACAATGTGGATCCTCGTGGTTGAGGAGAAATGAATTTTTGAAGATTACAAATTGAATTGAAGAAGGAAGTACATGTAGGCCTTGAAGATAATTAAAGAACAAACTTACAAAATAAGAAAGTGTCAGGTCGGCCCTAATGTTAAAAGTAAGTGACATAAATGGTATAAATAAATATCATTATACATTCATTCGATACAAAAAAATGATTTTCAAAGGAAATCATAAGTAAAGAAGGTCGGATTTCAGGGGAGGATGAAGTCTTTTGGTGATGTGTTCTAAGGTATGTTATTTTCAAGTCATCTTACCATTTTCGCTATAACGTTTTTTCTAGAATGATTCATATGGTGAAATTGCTATGGTATTGAGAAGACATATCAAGTTACCCATGGTAAGCATTTCAGCTCTTTATTCGCTATAATTATGGATATACACTCTGTGGACGATAGGGTTTTTGACCAGTCCTGAAGCTAGTCAATAAACAGGTCTTCCGGGTAAAACAGTGATAACTTATTCATAGATAATCCAAATGAAGTGGGAAAAATTGAATTGGAAACAGTACGAACTTTAGTTTCATGTGTGCGAGTTTCAGAATCTGATGTTAAATATTGAGCACAGGGGATTATGTACAAGTTAGGTCTCCTGAATAAACCATAATTGAACAAAGTCTACCATTCTCTCTATAACTTCTTTTTGGGGAGGATTCAAGGAGTGAAAATTGGAGAATTTTCAGAGAATACATTGAGTAATATTATCTACAGGATCAGAGTATTCCAAGAATTGAAGAATTGCATAAATTGAATAAGTCTCAGGAATCATTATCAGGTTCTATGTGATGGTTGGTTGATGGTGATGATTTAATGTAAAGTTTTATTATCTCTAATATATTCTTGGGTGGAAGGGAGGGGCAAGGATGGAGAGTTAAATCCTCTCTTGATATTGGAGGATTGTATCTTCCTCTTGGAGGTTTATCCCTCCCTTTACATTTCAAAGTTGTATCTACCTTTGGAAGTTATTACTACCCTTGAACAATAACTATTGATTATTTCTCATATATTGTGCATGGTGTATTGTGGTGTATTGGTGTAACTCTTATACTATTTTTCATTGCTCATTGGATATAGTTGAATGGTTTAAGTATAAGTTTAAAATGGTTTTAAATTGTACTTGATACTAATTCACCCCCCTCTCAGTATCAATAATTGGTATCAGAGCAGGTTGCCTTCAGAACAAATTAACCACTAGAAGAAAAATCCTGAGCAGAGATGGATGACCATGAGCACATTCCAAATGGGATTCAAAAATTTGATAGAATAAATTATGCATACTAGAGTGATAGAGTGAAAAATTATGCATACTCAGTTGTAAATGGCTATGTAATCCCAAATAATTCTCCAACCGATCCAAATGAGAAGAAGCTTATGAGTTGTAATTCAAAAGCCAGACATGTTATTCTAGTAGCATTGTTACCAACCATTGCTAGAAAAGTGATGGGTTGCAGCACTGCTAAAGAGGTATGGGACAAACTCAAGAGTACCTACGAAGGTGATTCAAAAGTGAGGCACGTCAAGCTTCAACGACATAGAGAAGAATTTGAAAATTTGAAGATGAATGAAAAAAACGATATTGCAACCTATCTTCTTAGAGTTGATGAAGTTGTTAATGCTATCAGAGGATTAGGTGAAGAGATCAATGAATCATTGGTTGTAAAAAAAGTGTTGAGATCACTTATCTTGAAGTATGATGCCAAGGTCTCTGACATTGAAGAAACTAGGGACTTGACCAAAATGACAATGGATGAATTATATGGGTCTCTTATAGCATATGAAATGAGAACGGGTACAGAAAGTGACCATCCAAACAATGAAGTAGCCTTTAAAGCCATAAAGAAGACAAAAGACAAGGATAACGACCTTGATAAAGAAATAGCAAATTTTGTAAGAAGGTTTTAGAAGGGAAATGGAGGATACAAAGGTAAGTCTCCTCTCAAATGCTTTAACTGTGGTAGAATAGGACATATTGTTGAAAACTGCTACTATAAAAAGAGAAGTCTCAACAATAAAAAGAGCTTCTACTCCAAGGATGATGACATCTCCTCAGATGAGAGTGATGAAGAAAATGATGGAGGAGAAGTTCTCTTCATAACCCAAGAAACCCAGGATGATGATCACAAGAATTCTAAAGAAGAAGAAATCATTTGTGAAGAAGATTCAGACGAAGAAACCAACCTTGATTCCTTTCGGGGATGCAAAGACAATGCAGAGAGTGAACAAGAAGATGACAGTGTTGAAAAGTTGAAGCATGTTGAAATTGAAAATAGCAAGATTAGAAACACAAACGTAATACTAAAATGTAAATTGAGTAGTTGTGAAGAAGAGAATTACAAGCTTGAAAAGACCATTAATAGCTTGAAGGAAAAATTAGAAGATTATGAGAAATTGAAAGAAGAATTGGATCACACAAAAGGGGAGCTACTATTGACAACAAAAAAGTTGAAGAAGTTCGAAAAAAGGACTGAAAAATTAGATGAGATCCTTAGCAATCAAAGATCTCCAAATGACAAGACAGGACTAGGATACAATGATAGCTTGAAGATAATAAAACAAGAGAAGGAAGTTGAAAATGATGAAACCAACACTCCATAACAAATTGAACAACAAGATAGAGGACTAGAATTCAGAAGGAATGAGACATCAAGAAGATCCTCTCCCATCAGGTATGAAAGAAATCATTATGAAGGAAAATACAGAAGAATAGATCGTGAACCCAGATGGACCACACCACAAAGAAGATCACTTACTCCAAGGTATTAAAATTTCTTTCTTGGACATTGTTATACTTGTGGAAATTTTGGACACAAGGCAATGAATTGTAGAAACAATGAAAGGAATAACTATTCAAGCTACATGAATGGTGAAAATAGTAGATATGGAAATGTTTGTAGACCTATCAACAGAAATTATAATCTATCTGACCCATTAATGGATCAAAATATTGTATGTTACAAGTGCAATAATATTGGTCATAAAGCACGAGATTGCATATAGATGAAGGAAGATAATCATATGCCAAATGTTTATATACCAACTACAACATGGAAAATGAAAGAAATTCCACAAAATGAAAATTGTCAAATAACATTGGTCGCTAAAGATTGCAAAGAAGAAGATGAATGGTTCATAGATAGTGGGTGCTCATCTCATATGACCAGAGATCAAAGCAAATTTGTCATCTTGAAGAAAAAGGGTTGAAATGTTACATGTGGAGATGACTCATCTACTAAAATACTTGGAAAAGGAATTGTAAAGATTGGAAGTGAAAATGTAAAAGCAGGAAAAGTACTATTGGTTGAAGATCTGAAGCATAATCTCCTCAATGTCAGCAAAATATGTGATCAAAGATACACTCTTACGTTTGACTCCCGAAAATGTAAAATCAGAGAAAATAACTCAGAAAGATTGGTTGCATTTGCAACAAGAAGACCGAACAACATATACATCCTAGACATGAAGAAGAGAGAGAATATAGAAGCCACAGAAAAGGATTCCAAGGAAGAAAAAGTCTCAAAGACCAAAAATAAGGATTAAGTATTATTGAGTGCCACATGTTTAGGGGGAGCAACCCCAAAGAAGAGAGTTACCTTTTTTCATTAAACTCGGGGGGAGACACCCTACCCTTTTCCATTGATGTCAAACAGGGAGAGAAATTAGGATCATGATGATAGGGGGAGCATGAGTGTTTCCATCAATGAAAAAGGGGGATATTGTTGGAAGATTGGTTGTTTTCATTGATGTCAACCCTAGTCATGGGTTTTGGACCGCAAGATTGATGAAGGTATTTGGACATGAAGGACAGTGCACATGCAGATACAACACCCATGGATGGATAGTATACATAATTTTGTTTCGGGTGGTATGTGGCACATCACGCGGATCCTCATGGTTGAGGAGAAATGAATTTTTGAAGATGACAAAGTGAATTGAAGAAGGAAGTACATGTAGGCCCTGAAGATAATTAAAGAACAGAATTACAAAATAAGAAAGTGTCAGGTCAGCCCTAATGTTAAAAGGAAGTGACATAAATGGTATAAATAAATATCATTATACACTCGTTTGATACAAAAAGTCGAATTTCATAGGAAATCAGAAGTAAAGAATGTCGGACTTCAAGGGAGGATGAAGTCTTTTGGTGATGTGTTCTAAGGTATGTTATTTTCAGGTCATCTTACCATTTTTACTATAAAACAATTTCTAGAATGATTCATATGGTGAACTTGTTATGGTATTGACAATACATATCAAGGTACTTGTGGTAAAAGTTTCATCTCTTTATTTGCTATAATTATGGAGATACACTCTGTGGAAGATAGGGTTTTTGACTAGTCCTAAAGCTAGTCAATAAACAGGTGTTCCGGGTAAAACAGTGATAAATTCTTCATAGAGAATCAAAATGAAGTGGGACAAATTTAATTGGAAATAGTACAAACTTTAGTTTCTTTTTTGCGAGTTTCAGAATCTGATGTTAAATATTGAGCGCAGGGCATTCTGTACAAGTTCGGTCTCCTGAATAAACTAGAATTGAACAAAGTCTACCATTCTCTCTATAACTTATTTTTGGGGAGGATTCAAGGAGTGAAACTTGGAGAATTTTCAAAGAATACATTGAGTCATATTATCTACAGGATCATAGTATTCCAAGAATTGAATAATTTTATAAATTGAAGAATTCTCAAGAAGCATTACCAGGTTCTATGTGATGGTTGGTTGATGGTGATGCTTTAATGTAAAGTTTTATTATCTCTCATATATTCTTGGGTGGAAGGAAGGGGAAAGCATGGATATTTAAATCCTCTCTTGATATTGGAGGATTGTATCTTCCTCTTGGAGGTTTATCCCTCCCTTTACATTTGGAAGCAGTAGCTACCTTTGGAAGTCATTAATTCCCTTGAACAATAACTATTGATTATTTCTCATATATTGTGCATGGTGTATTGTGGTGTATTGGTGTACCTCTTATACTATTGTTCATTGCTCATTGGATATACCAACAATGTATACCACCAACGTATAACTATTCACCCCCCTCTCAGTATCAACAAAGTATACCACTTTCCCTTGCTTGTTTGTTTGGTTTAGTGATTGATGGGTGGGATTTGATGATTGTTGAGCCTTCTTAGGTCTCTGTAGTGCCTGTTGAAATTCTCTAGGTCGATAGGAAATTTGTTTGGAGTTGAATTTTTGGGCATAGTATTTCTCTTTGTTTTTCATTTTTTTTATTTTTACTTGTACTCTGGGTTGTTTGCTTGGCTTCTTGGTATTCTTCTTGAGTTATTGCTTTTATACACAGTAAAATTTTAAATATCAGGTTTCTTATCAGTCCATGACTTTTATATTTTAGTATATTGAAAATAGAAAAAATAGGTATTTTACATTTCTTGGCATTTTTGTCTTTTGAATCTTTATCGTTAGCTTAGTGCATTTAGTGAAAGATTTCATTTTACTTCTGAATTGCAGAGTTGAAATTGAAAATTGCATTGTTTTTATACACATATCATTCATTGAAAAAGTTAAAGATAGACTTTGCATTATATTCATATTTATTTTCTTGCAGAGTCATAACATCATGAGTTTCACTTCCATACCTTTTTGAGTAATCAAGGCCAATAAAATTTACGCTTTAAATTAAAATTGATTACCCACGCTTTTGTTTTTAGGGTGCACAAACTAGTCTAGGATTTAGTGCCATGGAATAGGCTTTTGTGAGTAAACTTCTCTGAGGCAATTAAATCAACATATGTGTCTAAGACAATGAGTTGAGAATTCCATTGTATAATTGGTATGATCGGGAGGCTCATGTTGGCCCTTGACCAAGTTTTGGGAGATCCTTGGTCAAGTTTGACCTATTTTGGGACTTCGACAACATGTCAAATATGGAGCGCAAGACGAACCAAAGATCATGGGATCTCAGCCCCTTTTTGGGTATTTTTTTGGGATTTGGGAATATGTAACGGGAATGGGATGTCGGCCCATCGGTTTTCCCATGTTTAGGCCTATTTTTTATGTATAAATAGAAGGCTAGGCAATGTAAGAAGTAGTTGAATAGTGCGCAAGAGTTGTGCAAGTTGGATAACTGCTAAGAGTTGGATCTGTGTGATCAAGAAGTGTAAGGCTTTGTGCATACTGTGTGAGACATGCAGGGATAAGTGCAAGTCATTATAAGAGACTGTGAAGGCTATGTGTTGTAACGCAAGGAAGGAGGATCTAGCGAGTTGTGTAGATCTCCTTTCCTACGCAGAGTAAGGGTTTTGTGGCTCTATGCATGTAGATGACTAATTGAAGCTAATAAAGAAGAAGAGTTGGTGGATTTATCCCAAAGGTTGGGGCGAACCATGTAAATATTGTTTTATTCTTCTTTGTGCGATGTTATGATGTATTTATGTGTTATTTTCTAAGTTATTTGAGATAGATAGATAGATCTGTTTATGCTTTGTGCTTATGATGAATCCGGATGCTAGATCTGACATCTGTAAACTTGCTTAGTGCTTGAGTCTGCTAGATATGATCTAATCTTGTGTGCTAAGTGATTATATACATTAGGTCAGGGTGAATGTTGCGATATTAGGTAAATAATGATGAACTAACGGTGCTAAGTGATTTATTAAGTGTCATAATCACAAATCTATGTGCTAGCTAAGGTTGCAGACACCAAAGTCCTGCAACCACCCCTGCCTCTACCTCAAGTGAGACATCATCTTCTTCACAGGTGTTGTTGAAAGGGCCGGTAGTTAGGGTTTTGTTGGTGCGTTGTTGTAGCATTGAACCCTAGGTCTGCCCCTGTGCCAACAAATGGTTCTGTTGTCGGGACCTGAAACTGTGATTGTTGGGAACTAAGGAAGAAGAAGCTTTGTGCAAATATCCAACTTGAAATTATGAAAGGTATGTGCGTAGATATGTTTCTCTAGTGCACAATACTCTACTAGTTTGGCAAGCTCTGTGCTAAGGAAAAGAAGTTCGATCTAAACAAAAAAGGTAAGATCTGGAAGCTTTGTGCTCTAAGAAAGGTAAAAGTGAGAATTTTTTATTAAAAGAGGTAAGATCTGAAAGCTCTGTGCTCTGATAAAGGTAAGAATATTGAAAAGTTCTAGATATGAAAGCTCTGTGCTCTGGTAAAGGTAAGAATATTGAAAAGTTCTAGATCTGAAAGATTTGTGCTTGTAGAAGTAAGATAAGTGGAAATTTTTGTTTCAACAATATGGATCTAGGTATGTTTGATAGATTCTATCCTAGCTTGAAAACTAGGGTATTAATAGATGAAATAAGGTTTGATATGAATAGATCTGATAAGAAAAGTGAAAAATATGTTATACCTATGCATAGAAAGAATGTTTGGACTAATAAGTGTATGCATGATCCTAGAAAGAATTTTTTGCAGGTTAGCTACCATGATCCTAGTGCGCAGTACAAGAAAAGGCTGGAAATCATTTAAAAGAAAGAGAGGATTAACCCTCTGTTACAGTTGCAGAAGACCGGAACATCTTGCTAAGGAATGCCTTGGGAAAATACCCAGTTGTATTTGTTGTAAACCTATGGACCATGAAGTATTGGATTTTCCTAGAATGATTTCTAAGCTTAATGAAATGAAAATGAGACAAGAAAACCCTAAGGCAGATCCATAAACTAAGATTATGATAGAATCCTAGGAAAAATTAGAGAAAGTATTACTATGGATAGAGAAACCCTAAATGATCACTGACATGTCAGATTATCAGAGATCTTCAAAGAAAAATAATGCCTTGAAGCAAGAATAGGAGACTTTGACATTAACTGTGTTCTAGATGAGGAAATATAGGTGAATATCATGATAGAGAGAACTTGAGAAGCTATAGGGAGGCCTGATATGATTCCTTCATTGGGAGGAATAGAAATATTCAAATGAAAGATCATAAACCTATGTGGAAATTTCACCCGGACACATATGAATGCCAATGGAACTTCGACAGAGGAATATTTTGAGATTATTAAATTTATTGAGAACAGTGCCCCATTTACCATGCTACTAGGAAAACCATGGATTGAAAGAGATCATGCTAGAAGGCAAGAAGAAGAGAAAGTTTTAGAACAGAAGAATCAAGAGTTAAAAGAATTCATGACTAGAAGGATCAAACACTTGATGGAAGAACAAAAGAACATATAAAATCCATTTAACACTAGAGACCTAGATGTCAAAGTTGCAAGAACACTAAAAGAACCATTGAAAATTGAAGTACCTATTCTAGATAAAGAAGAAGGATCACCCATGAATCTTTGGAAAGGATCTCAATAGCGCGAAGTCACTATGTCAAAAGAAGATAAGAATCAGAACGGAAAAAGGAATACCAAGACGAAGCTCACTGGGAAGAAGGCTATAAATCTAAGCAAGAAGCAAGCTAAGATCGACAAGTTGCAGAAGGTTCCAGAGGAAACCCCGCAGAAGAAAAATTTGCAAAATTGGAGCTTCATCGGGATATCAGAACAACGACACATGGCACTTCACCATGGCGAAGAAATATAGTCGTTGGGGACATTATAACTATTAGACAAACACTCCAAGTGAGCAGAAAGACATTTATGGACAGACAGCTCACCATCTGACCGTTGGGACCATGCCATAACGGACATAACAAAGTTAATGAAGGATTCATACCCATTGCAAGCAACCTGTTGTCGAGTTACTTATTTATCCCATCACGTCATGCACCGAGAACACTTTTTCCAACTGAGCTTTTGAGCCCGCAGACTAAGTTGATTTTATACAATGATCATCACACTCTTTTTTTCTATCCTATTATAGTGTCTAAGTTATTCCCCGAACTCGAGATTCTTAACCCTGAGTGTGTATGTTGGACAAATTGAGAGCTGCAGAGAAATTTGTTGAAGAATATTTGATCGATCTCATGACTAAAAGAGTCATGTCGATGTCTACAGGTGTACAAGCATCATCAACGAGAGGACTGTCAGCGTCTCCATCCACTGCTCGTGGATTCGGACCATCTCAACCATATGATGAGAAGCGAACCAAGCACAGGGATGATCTAGCGAATGCTAAATTGATCCTGACCATATTACCCGTCTATATTCCACCCCTGAGCGGCACAGTAAATCAAGACAGCATGCCCAGAGACTTCGAATACACCTTGGTCATGACGTACCTCCCGAAGGGGATACGTGTAGTTCGAGCAAACCAAGATAATATTGCAGAGTTGAAGTTTAGCGACTTCAACCTCAGAGATCGCAAAGTTTACAACATGCTCGCCCCACATAAGTACCTGTTAGCATCAGAATTCACTCCTGGATTGCTTGCAAGAGAAAAGCCCGACACCCATCAGTTTAATGTCACGATTTGTTTGTAAAGGGGTGATCAAATGGAGGTAAATACTCGAGGAGATATCACTCTAACTCAGGGACTGGGTCTGGTATGTAAGTAACAAAGGAGGTCTCGACCTAACTTCAGCCAGTGGGTTGATTAAAAGATGAACAGGTGGAAGATTTAGCAATAAAGGTGAACAAACGACTTTGGGCAACAGGATTTCGGCAGTTTGCAGAAGAAATACTCTGAATGCACGATCCGCTTGGTTCAGGGTCTCAAGAAACTGAAAGGGGACTTGACTAGATCCTCCAATTCCAAGTCACTCAGCGCTGGGAAAATCACAAGAACTGATTAGAGACAGTGCAACTATTACAGTGATCCAATCCAACATCATCCTATAACATCTACTGCTCGACTGGATCCTCCAATTCCGATCCGTTCTAACACAATATAACAAAGATTTAAAAGAAACTGGCATTCATGAGGCAAGAAGTCTCAAGAGTTCATACATAACCAGAGTATCAGTGCTTCATTAAAGATTTACAACTGGGAGATCTGCTCAACCATCGATGGATACAAAAATTGTGAAAACAACTTCATATACTCAAAACAACAACAACAATGGAATCAAGACGTTGCATTAAAAGCTTTTCATCTGCATGGATTTTGACAGTCAACACCTGCAGTTTCTAAATGATCGTGCAACTTATGGCAGACACAATCGAATTCCTGACGGTTCCATAGGTGAAACGACGTGCCTTTAATTCGTTGCCGGGATTTCCCATTATGGCGGAGGCGATATCTAACCACCACCAACTACTTCAATAACTATTTCATTGGGATTGAGGATGGCCCAACCCACTCGGTACCTCTGCGACGTGGAAGACCCTACGTGCTGCCACCTAGATAAGTTGAATGGCCTGATGAATAAGCATGGAGGCTAGCACGAAGGATGGGGTGCATAATGGGAATGGTGGCGCTAAGACTATGAGGGTGAGATGAGAGATGATGAGGTGTGGAAGGGGAAGACACACAGAGGAAGACAACAGACAGACAGGATAGGAGATGGGATATAATGGGAACCTTATTTATAGGGGGCTGACGTGGAGGGGAACGGGACACGCGGCGGATAATGAATGGAAGTTGAGGTGTGGAATGAACCATATGGATGGAAAGAGGAGAGGATAAAGGGAAAGGACCCTGCCACATGGCCAGATGGGGAATAGGTGGCAAGGAGGGAAATGGCGTAACCGACGACAAGATGGGGAAGGGGCCCACAGGGTTAAACGAAGAAAAGTAGCAAGAGTTTGGATCGCCTGTGCGCTCTTGATTTGGGCTCTCTAATCGCAGTCGTCGAAAAGATTCACCCTAGATTCCGGACCCCCCCCTCCGCTTAAAGGTAGAAAGGTGGGGGCGGGTACAGAATCGCCTCGCGCGCCGTTGATCCGGGTGCTTTGATATCGACCATTGACGAGGTGCACCCCTGATTCCAGACCCCCCCCCCCCTCCGCTTAATGGTAGAAAGGCGGGGGGGCTCCGGAATCCGATGCGCGCCGTTGATATGGGCGTGCGGATGCCTACCATCCGGATCTGCTTACTGCTTACTGCGGGCATATTTTGCATCATGGATTTAGGGTAAGTGGTTTTTTAACCCATTCCTGTACATTTTACCCCCCTTACCAGAAATATCTCTAACATTTGGCTCCATGGGGAATAGAGTCGTCGCTGTGATGCTCTAAGAACACTTTTGCAGATTCAGTGCCTTGTTGTTGGGCTATGGAGTCATTTATTAAACTGAAAACAAAAAGAAAAGAACAATATTTACAAGGAAAAAGAGCCGACTGCGCCTCACGAAAAACATTTTTTCAAGAAATGCCCATTCACTGGGCCACTAAAAACTTTTGCGCCTTCCAGATCCTACAACCTGTAAGTGTTGTTCAAAAATGCTTCAAGGATCCTGAAAGGCCCAAACCAGAGGGCATCAAACTTACTGTGCTTGGCCTTGTCCTGCCTAGGTGCATCCCATTTGAGAACCAGGTCGCCCTGCTCGAATTTTTTCTTTCTGCTCTTCCTGTCGAAAGCCTGCTTGATCTTATACTGATAATTATAGGCCCTACCCATGACCTGTTCTCTAATATGTTGCACTTCCACCATCTGATGAATCCTTCGGACCATATTGTCAGGCTCTCCTTCAAGGTCTTGGAGGAATTTCTCCATAGATACGGCGAGCTGAGCAGGGAAAACGGCCTCTGCTCCATAAACAAGTTGGAAAGGTGAGATGCCCAGGGATTTCTTGGTTGTTACCCGACTATCCCATAGAGAAAATTTGAGATTTGAATCCTCGGCCCTTTTATTGTCTTCCAATAATTTCTTAATGAGCTTGATCAAGATTTTATTGGAAGACTCTGCCAGTCCATTTCCCTGAGGATAATAGGTGGTCAAGTGAATCAGTGAAATCTCAAACTGTTCACAGAACTTGACCAGAGGTTCAGACCTGAAGGGGGCGGCATTGTCAATGACGATCTGGCTAGGGCAGCCAAATCTGGCTATGATGTCTTCTAGGAAGATGATAATTACTTTGTGAGAAGTGCTCCTGGTGGGGATAGCCTCTATCCATTTGGTGAAATAATTTGTCGCTGTCATGATCCATCTGTGTTGGCCACTCGAGGGAGGGTGAATTTCTCCAATGAAGTCTAATCCCCACTGTTGAAACGGTGTTGAAACCACTATAGTCTTTAATGGCAGAGATTTGAGCTGCTGCTTACCTGAGAACTTCTGACATTTGATGCAAGCTCTAATTTCTCTGCAGACATTGGGGAACAAAGTGGGCCAGTAATACCCTGCCCAGAGGATCTTGTGAGCTATGGTCTTCCAAAAATGATGACCTCCGCAAAGACCATCGTGGAAATCAAACATCACCTTCTGGGCTTCTTGTGGGTCCAGGCATCTTTAAAATACCCCTAGAGGGTCTTTCCATTACAGGACTTGGTCAATGAGGCAATATCTGACAGCTTTGAGCTTTAAATCTCTTGCCTTGCTTCTTTCCATTCCATCAGGAGGCCTCAATTCTTACAGAAAGTACAACATATCCTTGTACCAAGGGCATGCCGTCAGTGATAGGGCACCCTGTGAACTCTTGCTGGATGACACGGCTTTCTCATTGATGAAGTTAATCCCCAAGGTTTTGCAATTGGATTCAGCTAGCAACTTGGCTAAACCCTTCCCCTTTATCAACTTGGTGGGTTTAATCTCCAGGTCAAACTCTAGGATCTTGGCAATCCACTTACCTCTTCTTCTGTCTATGTCAGGCTGTATTAGAATTTCCTTCACAGACACCGAAGGGACGTATGCAGTGATCCTTGAATGCAAGACATATATTCTGAAAGCTTTGAGGGCTTTCACTAGGGCATAGGCCTGCTTCTCCATGATCTCGTACCAGAGTTCTGCATCTCTTAATGCCTTGTTGTAGAATGCAATAGGTTTCTCTCGCTCTTGATCATTTTTCTGCAACAAGACTGTTGCTACTGTATCACACAAAGAAAAATAAAAGATAAAGAAATCTTTAGAATAATCAGGAATGATTAGCACAGGTGCCTCAGTCAATGCCTTCTTTATTTGGACAAAAGATTCCCTGGTTTCAGTAGTCCATTTCACTTCACTTCCCTTCCTGAGCATGGCTATGATGTGTTTCACCAACTCAGCAAAATTTGAAACAAACCTCCTCGGAAAATTTATCTTCCCCAAAAAGGCCTAAACTTCCTTCTTAGATTTGGGAAGTGGCAGGGTCTGAAGTGCTTCTACCCTGCTAGGGTCAATCCTTACTCCCTTTGCAGACACTATATGGCCTAATAGCTTCCCTTACTTCATAGTGAACAAAGATTTCTTGGGGTTGAAGGATAGGCCAAACCTTCGACACTTCAGGAAAACCCTCTTCAAGTGGCAACAATGCTCCTTTTCTGTCCTGGAGAAAACCGTGATGTCATCTAGATAGATTCCCACGAACTGGTCTTTCTCCCCGATAAAGGCTATGTCCATGGCTCGTTGAAATGTTGCTCCTGCATTCATGAGCCTGAAAGGCATTTTGGCATACATGAATGTGCCCCATGGTGTGGTGAAGGTCATTTTTTCCCTGTCCTTAGGCATGACTGATATCTGATTGTAACCAGAAAAGACATCAATCATGGATATTCTAGATGTGCCAGTGACCTTCTGCAATATGTGTTCCATGTTGGGCAGGGGATAATTGTCTTTCCTTGAGATTTTGTTCAGGTTTCTGAAGTCAACACAGAGTCTGATTTCTCCACTCTTCTTTCTTACTGGAACCAAATTGGCCACCCAATCGGAATATCTCAAGGGGACAATGATTTGGGCATCCAACAGCTTCTTCACCTCTTTCTCCATGACAGGTAGCAATATGGGATTTATCTGTCTCAGCTTCTGCTTGAATGTCTTAGCCTCTTCTTTCAGTGGGATCTTGTGCTCAATGACAAATGTGTCATACATATTGAGGTCTCCGAAGGTCCATGCAAACACATCAGCAAACTCCTTCAGCAACACAGTATATTCGGCCCTCTGTTCCTTGGTCAAACTCCTTGACAACCTGATAAACTTAGGCTCCTCTGGTGTGCCAATGTTGCACTCAGCTATGTCAGCATCATCCCCTGAAACGCTGCCCTTTAATGCCACATCATTCCCATCAAACAATCTTTCTAATGGGACCAGTCCCCTCGGGATGTGATTGTTGGGCAACTAAATAATGTCATGCCTTTCTATTTTACTCAGCAACTCACCCCCATCAAACCTTTCCTCAGAGACAGAGTCTTGGTCGATATGCATTTCTGATAATTCTTCAATAGTCTCCAAGAACTTTTTGATCTCGAGGTCATCCTCAAACACCTTCCAATGTTTGACGTTGTCAGGTATGGAGGGCCTGTATTTCACTTCCACATCATACCTCAGCTTGGACGGCAAGGGTACTCTGAAATTGCTTGCTGATGTAGCCAAGGAATCCACCACTGTGTTTTCTTCTCTTGGGATGAAAGAAATGTTAAATGCTGAGAAGAAACTGTTAATTAGGTCCCATACCTCATTTCTGTAACTCCTGAGTCGAGGATGCTTGGCTTGATAAGTGCTCCTGATATGTTGGACTACCAACTCGGCATCCCCGAACACTGCTACCTCCTGAATTCCCATTTCCCTTGCAGCTCTTAATCCTAGGATAAGAGCTTCATACTCTGCCACATTATTGGTGGTTTTGAATTCCAGCTTATATGACAGGGAAATGGTCTCCTGAGCAGGTGACACAAAAACCACCCCATCTCTAGTGCCTTCTCAGGAACAGGCTCCATCAAAAAACATTTTCCAGACGGGGGTGATGGAGGGAGGAAAGTTAGGGGGAATGGTGGGCTGCTTTCTGAGTTTCAAAGGAGGCTTGAGGGCATGAGTGAGCTATAGTAAACTGGAGCCTAAATCAGTGTCCAAGGCAAAGATGGGATGGTTGGTGGGGTTGACTTCATCACTGATTATGTAGGCCAGTTGGGCTTCCCTGTATAGTCTTCTATGCTCTCCTCCAAATACTGGGATAGTAGCATACGTGAGGTCCATTTGCAAGGTTCCCCCTAGTTTCTTTATCCAAGATCTTGATAGAAACATACCAAACTTGGGGGGAACATCGACCACTACAATGTCCATGACCACACTTTTCATGGGCAGTTGAAACAAGGTCACAACCAAGTCTTTAATAACTCCAAGACACTGAACTCTCCTAGACTCAAAGGAATAGAGGTCATGGTAGGCTCGGGTGACTTCTAGTCCTAACTCTTCCATGACAGTTTTGGGCATGAGGTTGTGAGAGGCCCCTGAATCCATAAGGCAATTATGCAGCACTTTATCATGTATGTTCAGGGAAGTGTAGAAGGGAGGGGATGAATCATCTCTGTCTTCTACCATGGGACCTAGGACAACTACTGGCCTTTCATCTTGGAGGTTTATGGAGTCTGTGGGACGGCATGAGGCTTTAGGTTTCAAAAGCTCAGAGAAGCATTTTTTAAATTCTTCATGCTTAATTATCTCGGTGAGGGGTACAGGGATTCTGATCTTTTGAATTTCATGCTCGAAATTAAAAGAAGATGTAAGCTTTGGGATTTCTCTTATTTCATGAACATGATTGTGGACAATGGGAGAAAGGGGTTGAGCCTTCTTACCTCTGTGACTGTTTGCTACTTCATTAGCAGGTTTCTCTGTTCTAGTGGATTGCTCAGGAATATCAGGTGTTGTTGTCTTTTTGTCAGACCTCAGGTTGTACCTGCCTCGGCCACCGCTAGCTTTGTCCCCCTTGCTCAATTCATTTAGGTGACTATCCATGAGAGATTCTTCGTAAGCTGTTTGAGTGAGATGAGGAAAAGGAGGAGTATCTTCTAAGCAGTGGATTTTAGGCTCAAACTCATTTGTTTCTCTTTCTTCCTCATCGGACACCAAATTGTTCTGAAAAGGGGCCTGAATTCTCTGGTCTTCTCTGTCTCTTCCCCTTTCTCTATGCACAGTCAGGGGAGCAATATTATTCGGCCTTCTAAAACCTCTTTTGTTTTCGACACTCTAAGGGCCCTTGTACATTTGCTTCCTTTCAACCTTCAGCCTCTCCATCTCTTCAGACAGAAACTTCATCATCTTGGTTAGTTCATCCACTTGAGGGTGGGGTACCGATGAGCCAGAAGTCGAGGCTTCGGATTTTCCCTTTCTTCTGTCTGCGTCAGCCTTGTTCCTTAGTCTCTCAACTGCTAATACGTTGGATTCCACTTCTACGGCCGCATATTGCATCTGAGCTAAGGAGGTGGCCCTTCTTTCTCTCAATAACAGGCAGAAATCGAGGTCAAATGCACCAACATAGGAAATCTGGGCAGAGGCTTATGAGGGCTTTATCTCCGCAGGAATCTTAGTATACATTTTATTGAATCTTTTGGAGAAGTCAGAGACAGACTCTCCTTCCATTTTCTTCAGAGACCCAAACTCTGTCATGTAATATATGAAATCATTCCTATCTCCCCACTGCCTTAGGAAAACACTATCCAGGGCTTCAATCCTAGCAATAGATCCGGGGGTCAATCCTCTAAACCATTTCCTCACCTTGCCATCCAGGCTCTGGACAAAGACTCTCATCCAGACATCTTCATTTTCAATATTTAGTTTGTCTACATAACTGTAGAAAGCAGCCAAGTGCTCTTCTACAGTTATGTCCCCTTCCCCAGTGAACTTGGGCATGTACTTCAAGTAGTCTCCAGCAGGGAGGGGATTCATAGGATGGGGTAGGATTAAGGGAGCGTATCTGGTAGCGACTATGGAATCCATTCTATGCAGAGGGGGATTAGCACCAACCATAGGAATATTAGATGGAGGAGAACTAGGAGGAGAAGGAGTTCGTGAAGGGGCTATTGGGAAAGAATCTCGAAGTGGAGTGGGGAACAAGAGAGGATTCAAGGAGAAGGCTGACAAACTCAAGTCAGCGGGTGTTTCTCTTTGTGCAGGAGTGGGGAAATATTCTATAGTCCTGGGTCTACAACAAGGAACAACTTCAGAGGAGAGGGGAGTGAAAAGGATTTCTCCCTCCAATCCCAGATCAGGAGGGGAAAACTCAGCAGGAACACTCCCAAAATTCAAGAAACGGGAAACCTCTGACGGAAGTCTATTAAGAAACTGAGGAGGAGAAAAAGGAGTTCTCACAGAAGGGGATGGTAAGTTACATGTTTAGGCGATGGAAACTTCTTCTACAGAGCTCTTTCCTCTTCTGAGAACCACCTCTGGGTCATCTTCAGGCGTAGCTAGAGGCAGCAGTGGATGAGAACGCGTGTGTCTACCTCTGAAATCCACAATTGATAGAGCATGTTCTCCCCAGCGGAGTCGTCACAATGGAGTCGCCAGGTGCACAGCAGCAATCTTCAAGGTTCTGATATCTGATGCACCTTCAGAATCAGTTGATCGTTGTCATTCAATCCCGGGGAAAATATTCAACTTCATCCCTGACAACGGCGCCAGAAATGTTAGCGTCGGAAATCACTCTTGTATTGCTTGTAGGAGCAGAGCCCAACACCCATCAGTTTAATGTCACGATTTGTTTGTAAAGGGGTGATCAAATGGAGGTAAAGACTCAAGGAGATATCACTCTAACTTAGGGACTGGGTTTGGTACGTAAGTAACAAAGGAGGTCTCGACCTAACTTCAGCCAGTTGGTTGATTAAAAGATGAACAGGTGGAAGACTTAGCAAGAAAGGTGAACAAACGAATTTGGGCAATAGGCTTTCGGAATTTTGCAAAAGAAAGACTCTGAATGCAAGATCCACTTGGTTCAGGGTCTCAAGAAACTGAAAGGGGACTTGACTGGATCCTCCAATTCCAAGTCACTCAGCGCTGGGAAAATCACAAGAACTGATTAGAGACAGTGTAACTATTACAGTGATCCATTCCAACATCATCCTATAACAACTACTGCTCGACTGGATCCTCCAATTCCGAGCCATTCTAACACAATATAACAAAGATGTAAAAGAAACTAGCATTCATGAGGCAAGAAGTCTCAAGAGTTCATACATAAACAGGGTATCAGTGCTTCATTAAAGATTTACAACCGGGAGCTCTGCTCAACCATCGATGGATACAAAAATGGCGAAAACGCCTTCATATACTCAAAACAACAATAGCAACGGAATCAAGACGTTGCATTAAAAGATTTGCGTCTGCATGGCTTTTGACAGTCAACACCTCCAGTTTCTGAATGATCGTGCAACTTATGGTAGATGCAATCGAATTCCTGACGGTTCCATAGGCGAAACGACGTGCCTTTAATTTGTTGTCGGGATTTCCCATTATGGCGGAGGCAATATCTAACCACCACCAACTACTTCAATAACTTCTTCATTGGGATTGAGGATGGCCCGACCCACTCGGCACCTCTGCGACGTGGAAGACCCTACGCGCTGCCACCTGGATAAGCTAAATAGCCTGATGAATAGGCGTGCAGGCCAACACGAAGGATGGGGCGCATAACGGGAATGGTGGCGCTAAGACTATGAAGGTGAGATGAGAGATGATGAGGTGTGGAAGGGGAACACACATGGAGGAAGACAACAGACGAACAGGATAGGAGATGGGATATAATTGGCACCTTATTTATAGGGGGTTGACGTGGAGGGGAATGGGATACGCGGCGGATAATGAATGGAAGTTGAGTTGCGGAATGAACCATATGGACGGAAAGAGGAGAGGCTAAAGGGAAAGGACACTGCCACATGGCCAGATGGGGAATAGGTGGCAAGGAGGGAAATGGCGTAACCGGCGACAAGACGGGGAAGGGGCCCACAGGGTTAAACGAAGAAAAGAAGCGGGAGTCTGGATCGCCTGTGCACCGTTGATTTGGGCTCTCCAATCATAGCCATCGGAAAGATGCACCCTCGATTTCGGACCCCCCCCCCCTCCGCTTAAAGGTAGAAAGGTGGGAGGGGGGTCCAAAATCGCCTTGCGCGTCGTTGATTCGGGCGCTTTGATCTCGACCATTGAAGAGGTGCACCCCCGATTCTGGACCCCCCCCTCCGCTTAAAGGTAGAAAGGCGGGGGGGCTCCGAAATACGATGCGCATCGTTGATCTGGGCACGCGGATGCCTACCATCCGGATCTGCTTGCTGCTTATCGCGGGCGCATTTTGCATCCTGGACTTAGGGTAAGTGGGTTTTTAACCCATTCCTGCACATTTTACCCCCCTTACCAGAAATATCGCTAACAGTACCTGACCTAGACTAAGGGGAATAATTTGAAGATAATCCCCCAGTCGTGGACTATGAACCTCGCACAGTCCACCCTGCTCAATGTCATGAAGATTCCTCACTTCAGACGACACCATGAGGTAAATGCATGTGTCAAACTACTACTGTATTGTTACCATGGCAGTTATTTGTGGCTAAACCACCATATACAATTGATCTGATGTTGATCAATCGGATCACGTGGTTGAGTATGCAAGGACCCGATCCATGGGAGTTTTACCCTAGAAAATCCATGGATCACGCTCTAGCACAACAGATCAAGGACACCTATGGCGATGTCAAGAAGGGAACACGATGTTACAAAGTAGCTTCTATCTAGAGTGTCCCAATGTGCCTCGCTTGTTAGTTGATTGCAGGGAATTTAGTTTGAAATAAATGACCCACCCAAGTCACTGGTTTTGTAGTCGACCTCGTAGGCAAGTGCGCAGAAGGCCTACACATGAACTAGGAGAAGTACATGTTGAACCAATTGGAAATCGACTGCAAAGAAGCACAAGATAAAGGATATGAATTTCATTTCAGTTGGCTTTTGATACTGATATCTTATATTGTCTGGGATATTTCGGAAGGTATGACCTTCTCGAACATCGAGCCTTTTGAACCACTGGTCGTGAATTGCAGTACACTGTGGTACTCAAGCGACATGAATAAACAGTGGCAGTCAAATGTTGTTTTTCATACCTGCTACAATCAGCTGAAGGTAGCCATATAATCCCAGCCTCGCATGACTCCGAACACTCTACACCGGTTCAGGGCTTTGATGAAGTTCAGCGCAGACTGACATTTTACTTACATCACAGTACGCACTGATGAACAAAAGAAACAACTTCAATCCTACTACAAGCTGACGGAGGATGAATTGGAGGACATCACCAAGGATTGGTCAGTGGAACTCCTTGTTCCAATAGATCCTGTGGAGATGTCCAACATCGGCAGCCCATAAACTATACATGATACACCCAAACATGGTGGGGCAAAGAAAACTGAAGAGGTCCAAAAATTAGACAGTGCATCCGTGAAGACTGCATCCATCTCACCGGAGCAGGAGATGATGACGAAGAGTTAGGTGACAAAGAAGTCAAACAGAAGCAAGGATATGAGGTTGATCCCCTAAAGAAGAGAAAAGGCTCTCCTCTGAAAGCTTCCTCCCGAAAGAAAGCGAAGGCCACCATGACCAAGATGCAGATCATCCTCACCTTTGATGAATTTGACTTCCTCATAGTAGCCATGCAAGATGATTCGTTGGAAATAGCAGAGAAAAAATAAGCAAAGTAAGAGGAGTTGTATGATCGAATTGAGACGGATCTTTGAGGGGTACAACAAGCCCTACAGTCCAGCCGCGTAGTCTCCACTGCCCCGAGAGAGCCATAATTGGGAGATGAGTCAGCTCAACTCCACCGCTTAGTTGATACAGTCGAAGCTCGCCTTTGACGAGCACAGGAAGAAATAATGCAAGCCACCCAGGCTTTGACACAAGTACAAGGGGTACTAGTAGAGAAATGCAGTGTTGTAGAATGGAAAAATCTTGCTCTCCAAGCGAAGTTGGACGAAGAAAAATCACAGCTACAACAAGAAAAGGAACAGTTGCTCGCAAAGAAACTCGAAGTAAAGGAACTGGTCAATAGAGAACTTCATTCTATGATGACGGTAGAATTAAAGGCCGAAGATTGCATTCCACAACAAGTAGCACAACTTGAATAAGTGATCGAGCACCTACAACAATGCATCATAGACTTGGAACTACGCGCAGTACCCAAGACCCCACAAGATGTAATAGACCAAAGAGAAGCCACTTCCCAGAGCGCAGTTGAAAGGCTAAAGGATCTTACCCTGGTATTTAAGAAACTTACTGATCGCAGTGCCTAGACCTATGAACAACTCACAGATAACTCAGAACTGAAGGCACTGGAGTCACAGCTCAAAGAGGCGAAGTATCAAGCTGAATAGATACAGGTGCAGCTGAATTCCCTATCAACTATGGAAAGAATGAATCACTCCCAAGAGAAACGCACTGCACAGCAGCAAATCCATACTATCTAGAGTAGAGTTATGTAGGTAACTCAGAAACTCCAACCCGTGCAAGATAAGGCCTATACATTGTTTACAAAAGTAGAAGGCCAAGGAAGAGAACTAGAGAAGGTTGTTACTATAGCTGAACAACGTCTAGATGGACCTATCAACAATGTAGTCATCCAAGCATTCGTTGAACAAGAGGTCGTAGCACAACAACAAGTCGAAGCAGCTCGAGCTAAGCTCGAGGCATTCGAAGCAAAACTAGTCAGACCAGAGTGACTCGAGACGAGTCACAGGTGAGTGTTGGGGGCTTGTTGGCCCTTGACCAAGTTTTGGGAGATCCTTGGTCAATTTTGACCTATTTTAGGACTTCGAAAGCCTATCAAAGATGGATCGCAAGATGAAGCAGAGAACGTGGGATGTTGCCCCCTTCTTGGTCCTTTTTGGGGATTTGGGAATATGTAACAGGAATGGGATCTCGGCCCATGGTTTTACCCATGTTTAGGCCTTTTTTGTATGTATAAATAGAAGTCTAGGCAATGTAAGAAGTAGTTGAATAGTGCGCAAGAGTTGTGCAAGTTGGCTAAGTGCTAAGAGTTGGATCTGTGTCATAAAGAAGTGTAAGGCTTCGTGCATACTATGTGAGACTTGCAGGGCTAAGTGAAAGTCATTGTAAGAGACTATGAAGGCTTTGTTCTATAACGCAAGGAAGGAGGATCTAGCGAGTTGTGAAGATCTCTTGTCCTATGTAGAGTAAGGGTTTTGTGGCTCTATGCATGTAGATGACTGATTGAAGCTAATAAAGAAGAAGAGTTGGTGGACGTAGCCCCAGGGTGGGGGTGAACCACGTAAATACTGTGTTATTCTGCTTTGTGCGATGTTTTGATGTATTTATGTGTTATTTGCTAAGTTCTTTGACATAGATAGATAAATAGATATGTTTATTCTTTGTGCTTATGATGAATCTAGATGCTAGATCTGACATCTGTGAACTTGCTTAGTGCTTGAGTCTACTAGATATGATCTAATCCCATGTGCTAAGTTCTTATATACATTAGGTTAGGATGAACGTTGTGATGCTCTATTTTATCTACGAAGTAGATAGTAGGTAAATAATGATGAACTAACAGTGCTAAGTGATTTATTAAGTGTCATAATCACATATCTGTGTCCCAGCTAAGGTGGCAGACACCTGAGTCCTGCAACCACCCCTGCCTCTACCTTGGGTGAGACTTCATCTTCTTCACAGGTGTTTCCAAAAGGGCCAGTAGTTAGGGTTTTGCTGGTGCGTTGTTGTAGCGTTGAACCCTGGATCTACCCCTGTGCCAACAACTCCACTCACACTAGAGTTAATCATGAGGTCGTGCGAAGTTAGTTGAAGAGATAACCCTTGGATACTCGCCTAGTGTCAAAGATATTTCTTTGGATTTATTCGTATTTGGGGATCTTGCTAGTGCCCATACCTCCCTGAGAGGCGATACTTTCAAGGTTTTGGGCTTTGCTACCCTACCCATACGGTGATCCAGACTTACGATTTCTCTCCTATGCATCCATTATATAGCGGTTTATTAGTTGTTTGACTTATCTATCTCATAGGTTACTTGCAGGGGTTATTTTTCTTGTACCCTGGGTCAGATAGGGGTTGGACAACACACAACCTTTATATAGGATTACCTCTCCGAGGGGATCTAACCGATTGGTTGTTAAGCCCACGAGAGCCTCTATAACTTATTTTGTTACCTCCAAACTTTAGCGGGAAGTCTCAAGTCCCTCTTGGACGAGGCATACCTTCTTTAGCAAGGGAGGCCACTCAGCCACTTTAGCCTGTTTGCATGCATATTGGCCATTTGAATTTTTGGTATGCTCTTTGAATACTAGTTGGCCTTAGGATATTTTTTTTATTTTGTAGAGTCATAATTCATCATGGAGTCAGACTAGCTTCCTCGTCGGTCCCGTTGATTGTTACAGTTACCATCAGTTTTCGAGTTCTTTCCTTCTAAAAGGAATAGAGTTTTTAAGCATGGCACACACACATCCACATTTCAGACTTGTGGTTCCACAACGATGAGTACTAAGCCTAGTCTTCAGAACACTAGGAGTTCTTTGACTCCCATACCCACTATAGTTAATGGAACCCCTTCGACTCATGTATCCACTATAGTTGCAGTGATAGAGGTTTATACCGGTACTATGGCTTGGCCTATAGTTAATGCTTCATCTCTTGCCCCAAACCCTTTCGGGGGTTTTGGTCACTCTCCGAGTTACAATGTTCAATCCATCCCTATGGCTTCTAGTCCATTTTCTTATGGTATGCCTAACTTCACTTCACAATTTTCGACTGCCATTCCAGCTGTTGGCCCTAACGTTAGCCTTGGACTTTGGGGCACTACACCTCCTTACACTCCTTTTCCGTTTGGTGGTTCTCATATCCCCCAAACGAATCCTAATGAAGGAAGTGTCCCTTTTCTTAAAGTCTAACCCTTCTATGACTGGATGGAACAAACCAACTGGCAGAAAAGTTCCGCCCTATATCTCTACCTCCTCGGTGTCGATTATGACCAATAATTTTGGCATGACAAATCCACTTCAATCCTCTAGGTTCCCACCTGGAGGAGGTCAGTATTACACTCTGGGAAACCCCCAACCCGGATCTAATCTATTTGGGGACAATTTTCATAATCCTTATCAGAACATTCCTGTTGGAATGATGCCCAACCCATCTTATATGAATCATCTTGGAGGAGGGCCTTATAATCCCAGACAAAGCTATGGTTCTCACCATAATCCTGGATGGGCTGCAGTTCCGCAAGCACAATCTTTCACGGGAGGTTGGGGCCAGAGGTCGCAATCCCATCTCCCTTTTTTGGCCATGCAAAATTTGTCAGACTTGTCTAAGTTAATGAAAGATCCAGTGAGTCATGATCCCACATGGCCCCCCATACCCACCAAACTTCCTTCAGACATTCCAAAGTTTCAAGGTAAGAATGGAGAGGACCCTGGTGATCATGTCACTACCTTTCACCTTTGGTGCTCATCGAATTCCCTAAACCATGATTCTATTAGATTATGATTGCTTCAACGCACTCTCATTGGAGTTGCTTCACAATGGTATATTGAGCTACCTAGGGGGGGTCATTTAATCAGTTGGTGATGGTCTTTCTCAACCACTTTCAATTTCCCATTCATTATGATGTTGGCCTTGAACTTTTGTCGACTTTACGCCAAGAGACCACCACTCATATATTGTATCATATCCAGGAGTAGCGTAGATAGAGGCGGTTGATTAAAACCCCTATACCCTTGACCTTTCTACTAGAATGGTTCCTAAATTATTTGCACCCTCTTATATTGAAGGACGTTGCTACTTCTGAGGTCTCTAATGAAGAAGAAGCTATCTTTAGAGCCCAACAGTTAGATTTAATATATGCTCAGTCTGGGATGTTATATCAATTTCTTCCAGAAGAACCTCGGTCAAATTATGATCCTAGGAAAAATCCCAGACCTCATGCCAATGGCATTGTAGGGTCCACTAATGTAAAGTTCGCAGACTCGGTAACGAAGTCTACCGGAGGACCAACTTCGTCTATACCCTCCAAACCCACCCAGTCGATGGATGTACATTCTGTGCAATCGTCGAAAAACCCAAATAGTGACCAGCAACAAGATGGGAATAAAAGGAAAGGTCGAAAGAATCATAAGGGTGGGAAAAATGTTAACAAACCCAAGGACAAAGATAATAATGGGAAGAAGAATGATAATGTTGGAGAGGGGAAGAAAGAGAAATGTAAGGTGAAGTTTCCTTGTAAACTTTGTACTGATGACCACCTTACACATTATGCCCCAAACTCGTGGAGGCTGTGAGGATTTTGAATCTATCACCCGTTGTGTTGACGACTCCATTCCCACATAACCAACACTTAGCCTCAAGCTCTGGGAACGCTGGAAATGCGGCCAGTGGGAGTCAAAACCCACCACCACAAGATGGTGATTGTGTATGTATCAACATGGTTGATGCGAAAATTGATATAGACACCCACTCTATAGATTATATCTCTTCACAAGCTAACTCTGGTCTAGAAGCTCCCCCTCCTCCTTCGGAGACGAACTTACAGATTGAGAAACTAGAGCCATCGCCTCATATTCCGAAAGGAGTACTTAAGTGCTCTACCCACAATCCTAATTCTAGAGCAGCCCAAAACTACTCTATTATTGAGGACCTAGGCCAAACCCCTTGTGCGATGTCGGCTTTGGAGGTACTCCAGACATGTCCCTCACAGAGGAATGCCTTACTCTCTACCTTAGGAGCTCTTGAACCTAGTGGCTCAAAATTTATCAATTTTGATGTCACGGATGTGAAGCCTCGCTTACCTTACCATGTGGCTTTCCAAATCCACATGGAGTATGCCAAGTATACCATTAAAGGTGCAGTTGTTGATGAAGGTGTTGCCACTTGCGTGATGTCCCTGGTATGTTGGAAAGCTCTTGGTTCTCCGACCCTTTTCAAGTCATTGAACATGTTCAATGCATTTGGTGATCATTCCTTCCACCCTCACAGTATTCTCCCTACCTTTCTGGTCCAGTTAGGTGGGAATATAGTAGAGGTGGAGGTAGAGGTAGTTGATGCACCTCTTTGTTTTAACTTGTTACTAGGTTGCAATTGGACCTATGTTATGGTCATCATCGTATCATCTGTATTTTGTACGCTTTGTTTACCTCATCAAGGGAAGATCGTGACCATCGAACATTTATCCTTTGCGTACTCTAGTCCTAATGCATCTATTGGACCGTCAATCCTTTTGATCGACAATTCTTAGCCAACAACTGAGAATATCGGTGTCAGAATGTATTCTTCCCTCATGGGTACTTTCAACTTCTCAGCACCAATTCACCATGGTTACGCCATGTCTAGTAGGCCTACTTTAGCAGGGAGGTCCATTCCTTTCTGCACTTCCTATATTATTGATACATGGACCCTACCTTCTTTTATTTCATCGTGTGAAGGTTAGTCGCATGCTGGCATGGCTATGCCACTATTGGCAGCGGATATTGTGTATCAATTTGTTCTTGACTCTTACACCGATCCTGATCTTCTTACCTCACAGACAGACGAGGAGGATCCTATTCTTAGGAATATATGGGCCACCTCGTTGTCTTGTTCGCATGATTTATAATATGATACTTTTCCTTCAGATGAATCCATCCTCGAAGCCATGAATGGTTCCGAGAGACCTTGGGATGATATGCATCATTGATATTGTTTTCTCCCAAGTCTTGAAAGAATCGAGAAAGATGACTTTTGGTCTACCTTGAGTGAGATAGTCGGTCACGCTGTAGTTCTACTTGATACGCATGACATTTATGCTGAAGGAAACATGGTGAGTATTTCTCCTACCGTCACGATTGATATATCTCATACCACTGAAAAATTTTAAATGTAAATATAGGTGTGGATTGTTTGCCAGAAGAAATTATGATCTACACCGAACTCTTCAAATAATTTCAAGATGTATTTGCTTGGTCGTATGAAAAAATGCCAAGGATCAACCCTCGTATTGTCTAACATGATATTAGAACTTATCTGGATGCTAAACCTGTTCGACAAAGTCTTAGAGCTATAAACCCTAGGAAATCCCCTTCTATTAAGGAAGAGGTGAAGAAGCTACCTAATGTTGCCTTCATCTACCTAGTTCCTTTGACTGAATGGGTATCCAACCCCGGTCCTATGAATAAAAATCAAGAAACCATCCATGTGTGTATGGAATTTCATGACCTGAACAAGGCTTGTCCTAAAGATAACTTCCCCACACCTTTCATTGATAAGATTCTTGATGAGTGTGCGGGAAGTGAGATATTTTATTTAATGGACGGATTTTCAGGATATAACCAAATCCAGATCAAACTTGAGGACCAACACAAGACGACATTTATATGTCCTTGGGGTACTTTTGCATACCGAAAAATTCCTTTCAGCCTTAAAAATGCTAGAGCAACCTTCCAACGAGCCATGAATTTCGCTTTTCATGATCTCAAGAACATACTCAAAGCCTACCTTTATGATCTTGTTGCTCACTCTTGTAAGAGAGTGGACATTGTTACGCACCTTTGGATTTTGTTTGAAAGATGTCGTTACTATAGAATCTGGTTAAACCCTCACAAATGCATATTTTGTGTTAATTCTGGTCGTCTTTTAGGATGTTTAGTTTCTGAAACCGGGTTCATGGTAGATCCTCTTAAGATTGAGGCAATACTTTAGTTGCCTTCCCCATGTATGATTAGACAACTTCAAGGTTTATAGGGGAAGGATAACTTTCTACATCGGTTCATAGTGAATTACGCCAATATCACTAAGGGTTTCATGCACCTCTTGAAGAAAGACACCCCTTTTATCTAGGATGAGCGAGCCCAAGAGTCTTTCGATGCTTTGAAGAAAGCCTTAGTATCAGTCCCTCTACTGAAGTCTCCTGATTACAGTAGAGATTACTTGCTTTATATCCCCGCATCTAAAGAGACAATTGGTATGGTTCTAGTTCAGGAGGATGATGAGCTCCATGAGCACATCATCTACGATATTAGTGGAAATTTAGTCCGTCCTAAGATTAATTACTCTCACGTTGAAAAGATATATTTGGTTATCGTTCACGTAGTCCAACTCTTACGTCACTATATATTACTTTGCAAGACTACGGTGGTTGTCAATGTCAATCTGTTTCAATACGTCCTTACTAGATGTATCATTGGGGGGGAATATAATAAATGGATTGTCATCTTACAAGAGTTTGATCTCTACTTTGCTTCAGCCAAGTCCAAGAAATCACTAGTCTTCGCAGAGGTAATATCTGATTTTCCATGATTAGATGAGGATGTTATCCATGTTTATTCATTTGCGGATGAAAACATTTTCCTTGTCTCATCATCCAACCCCTAGTATGGAGACATCGTTTTATATATTCAAACCTTGAATTTCGCTCAGCATCTCTCACGGGATGATCAACAATGTATTAGATGCCAAGCCAAAAAGTATACCATCATCGATGACACTTTGTATCGTTGAGGAATAGATGATATCTTGCATTGTTTCTTAACTCATGAGGAAGCTGAGTCAGTCCTAAACGATTGCCACAAAGGCACTTGTGGTTGTCACCTATCCGGGCTTGCGACAACCCAAAAAATCATGTGAGCCGGTTAGTTTTGGCCTACTATATTTAAATATTGTATTAAAGGGGTTAAGAAGTGTCACCCCTGCAAGGTGTTCATTCAGAAAATGCACTTGCATCTAGCCCCTCTTCACCTAGGCATTATCATTGGTCCCTTCACCAAGTCAGGGGTAGATTTCGTCGATTGCAACCCAACTTCGGCAGGGGGGGCATCAAAACATTATCGTGGCCATCGACTACTTTACTAAGTGGGACAAAGACATGCCTACTGTAAAATCTGATGGGAAGACTACAGTCTTCTTCATGTTCAACCAATTTCATCGCCCGATTCATTATCCCGAGTGAGATTGTCACTGACCATGGAAGTCACTTTCAGAATCAAATGATGGTAGAAATAGCATCTAAGCTGGGGTTTAGACATGGTCACTCATCTCCTTATTACCCCCAGGTAAATGGGCATGTCGAGGCCGTCAACAAGTCTCTCAAGACCATTTTGAAAAAAACTGTCATTCAAAATTATTCCAATTGGCACATCATGCTATATCCTGCGCTTTGGGCATACCAAACCTCAATTAAGAATGCAACCGGTTTTCCCCCCTTCTAGTTAGTTCATGGTGTGGATTCGATCCTTCCTGTTGAATGTGAAATCCCTTCTCTTAATTTGGCAATCGAGCTCCTACCTGACACTTAAGATTTAGAGTGATGCCTTATACACCTTAAGAGTCTCGACGAGCAGCGTCGAGATGCTTTTATGGATATTGAGGTGAATAAGAAACGTGTCAAGGTTTAGTAAGATAAGTCTGTCTGTCCCCAGTTATATGCTGAGAGTGACTTGGTCCTCTTGTATGATCAAGCCAAAGAATCGCTAGGGGAAGGAAAGTTTAAACCCATGTGGCACGGTCCTTACATCGTGCGACATGTCCTAGAAAAAGGAGCCTACGAATTAGAAGATTATGAAGGGAATAAGTTGGCCAAGCCCAAAAATGGGCTCTACTTGAAAAGGTACTACGTTTGAGCCCTAGGCTTGGGCAGAACTCTTTGTATACTAATGTAAATTTAGTGTATATACATCTTTGTTATCCTTTTATTTTGTCTTTGACTTGCTTATCAAGTTTTCCCTTTGTTGGCAAATGTCAACGAAGTCTTCGGTCTACCTAAGATTCGCAGACGGAGCCAATCGTCATACACAGAACTTGGCTTCCACCAGTTGGGTGGTTTACTCACCCGAGGGTATGCTGGTGTCTTAAGTTGGCATATGCCTAGGGCCATCCACGAATAATGTGGTCGAATATAGTGTCATCATAGAAGTTTTGCGCGATTCTATCTCGCATGGTATTCATTCTTTAGAAGTTCACTTGGATTCCCAGTTAGTAGAATGTCAGTTGAACGGTTGTTACCACGTGCGTGATCCTACTTTACTCCATCGATTCCTATGGGTACGTCTTTTAGAACGACAATTTGATTTTATTACATATTATCACATTCCTAGGAGTTTTAATCATGTATCTGATGCCTATGCTAATTACGTTTTAGATTGGCATTTGTCACATTAATAAAGAAAAGAAAAGAGTCACATCAATGTACACATTGTAATATATAAGTAAAGTCGAAGATCACTTTTTATATATTTCAAAATATGGTGTTTATATTACAAAATTGGGGCTAAAACCCTCAATACACATATACAATTGGTATACATATCCCACGACACCAATGCCTGTGGCGCCAGGTGTGTGTCATGGTATAAAACCACGGTGTTTGTGAGACGCCGAAAGAGTCGTACCCATTCTCTAGGTACACCAACCACCTGTCACTGCATGGCTTCAGGTAGATCCTCTACCTGAACCATTGGAATCCTTTGTGTCAAACTAGATAGGTTTCCCTGCATGTTTTGTAGAACTCTCTTTGCTTCTCCTCCCACCACCTCATCTCCCCGGTTCCTTTGTCTATGTCGAGGGACTCCCTCTGGCCATTGCGGACCCACGTCTTCGATTACACAGATGTCTAGTTAGTATGTAAGCACCATCCAAAAAAATATTTGTGTTCCTTAAATACAAAAATACAAAAAAAAATTACCTATGTCACCATAGGCGGCCCCTGGTGGAAGTGGCATATCTGGATCTCCTCTTAAATTGATCCTCACATAGGGATAGTTGTCCATAGAAATGACTTTCTACTACCACCAGAAGAAAAAATCATCGTTGTAGGGTGTTGACACCCTACCTCCCCCCTGTTGTCTCATGAGCTCGATCCATCGTGCCATAGCTGGATCGCGTGGTCCTCTAGGAAGGATCTCCACTCTAGGTCCCAGACCTGGAACCCACTCGAAAAAGAATATGCAAAAAATAGAGACAAACCCGAATTTTTTCTTACTCCCCTGCTTGCACTCTGTCAATTGACCTTTCATATTGGTCAGCAGTGATGTACAGCAGTCATAGACAGTGGGTCTCGGACACTCTACTACGTAAAACATGAGTGGCCTCATGCCTGGTGCAACAAAGCCGAACCTGTGATCTTGGTCAATGCTAGCATGATGATCTTCAAGATGAGGTTGTTTATTGCCCGGATAGGGATTTGACTTCCCACCTTGGGAGTCCCCACTACATAGTGGGCATCGATGCAATCATCAATATTCATCCCACTCCTTGCTCAGCATGACTTGAGGTTGACAACCTCTCCTCGGTGTGATAGACCGGTCAAAAAGTAGATGTCCTCTACTTCGATATTCAATGGTTGTCCATCGAGGATAAATCTTTCGCTATCAGGATCCTAGTAACCTACCAACATCTCCAACAGCCTCACTTGGGCCCTCATTCCTTTGAGAGCCCAAAACTTATACAAGGCACATATTTTTAGAGCTTCTTGAGCCACCAGATCTTGATCCACAGCTACAAAAGACCAACCAAATTTTGAGTTAGAACCCTTATTTTTGGCCATTTTCATACTTATATGCAGATTCCCTTGCATATAGTCGCATGTAGGGCTTAATATATTCCCCATTTGGTTCACACAGTAGTGTATACCTCGTCTTATACATGACCTAAACAAAGCCAGCCCACGTACACCGAAATTCCTAATTTACGCCCTCAAAAACTAAAACATTTGAAACCTAATTCAAAAATGTAATCCATTGAATTTGAAGAGGATGAGATGTAGAGTTACCTGATCCAGACGGTTCGTGATTTCGTTTCCCGACGCTCCTGCGATCGTCATTTGAATCTTGGAGGTATTTTTGGTCCAAATTGCACTATTTGGGTAAAAATCAAAATGATACAGTAATTTTTTTATTTTATTACTATTTATAAGCTATTTTTACCCACTTTATATAGTTTCGTTCTATTTTTTCACCTAATGAACTAATTCAAAAGTGGTTTTGAGCTGGCTTTTGTAATTTTGAATCAGTTTTCTTGCGGATTTCAACGTCATGATTGGTTGTTCATCACCTAGGGAAGGTATTTTCATAACCTATCATATAGGATAGGTATCCACTCCATCATGCATTTTTGCATTATCCTTCAACTACTGTGTTTTACACCTTGGGTACAAACCCATTTGTTACGACACAAAACCTTCTGTCTCTTATAAGTAGTGTCACTAATAAATGGTAGAGACTTACCAAACATGGGTGCCCTAGTTAGATCCCCTTTGTCATTTGGTGCCCATGCCGAGTTTTGCCTTAGGATCGGGAGTCCATTATAACTTGATACATGACTTTATGATGAGCCTTTTCACTCATGCATAAGCATCCTTATTCCCCGTAGACTCCCAAAAACGAGACTTAGTTAAGCTCTTATCTGACTCATCTAAAAAACCAAAAATATTACCGAGTGATTTGTCCCTTTCACACCTGTTAAATTGGATTTGAAAGGTCATGAGTCTTAGTTAATCTCTTTTCTGACTCATTACCAAAAATAGAAAAGATCGCCGAGCGAACTTGTCTTCTTCACACTCGTAAATTGGATTTGAAAAGACATCTATTTGGCACAAGTTTACCCATTTTTCACACCAAATAGAATAAAAGACATAAAAAAGGACTTTTTTTGGCGTTAAGTTGTGATTGCATCTCATGACCTCGCTTGCAGTATTGAGCCTTTAGCCAGTTCTCGCTTTGCATTATAAATCATTGCCTAAGCAATTTTTGCATCCTCAACCAAGCAGAACCTTGTTTATATCCTTCGCAATTTGACACTCTATACCCTGGAGGAAAAATCACCTCAAGTGTCCAACTCCCACATGCATTTCCTTTCATTGAGCATAGGTACGTTCCACTGCTGGAACTAGTTTTTCTTACTTGTGACACTCGTTTCCTCCTCTGTATCATAACATTCATTTTTTATGAAAAAACAAAAAAAGATGGGCGGGAAGGGAGTACTATATTATATTTGGCAACAATCGTGTCGCCTTTGAACATAGCACAAAGTTATTGAGTCCTTGTATCATCATAATTTTGGGTTTAGCATGGTCTTAGGAAACTGATCTCGTTATAGTGTTTTCTCTACCAACTGGTTACTCTTCCATTCCCCATAGAGAACATTATCGATGCCTCCTACATCTGATAGTTATATCATTGGGTCCATGCTGCTGGAGTCTACCATATGGCTTATGCTCTTGTTCAAAGGAAGTCTATCAACCTGTGTCGACCACTCCTCAGAAATCTTGACTTTGCATGTTGGCCATACCCTCAGTTTGTCTCAAAATCACATGATACTATGGTCTTATCATGCACCCTGGCCCTACTTTCATCATTGGTAGGTCACCTTGAACCCAACAATCGACATTTCATCATTGGTCATTGACTGGGTGGTTTCCCTTATGTTCGACGGCAAGACATCTATTCAAACTTTGGGATTTGTGCAGTGTCTTGGATGCCATTATCCTTATTAGTGGTTTCCTTGCCTTTGTCAGCAGTTTTCATCATTGGATGATATTCATAAGGTATTTTTTGTGTACCTCTTGCATTTTGTACACGCGAAAAATGAAAAGGGTTGTTGGTTCATGAACATGTTCTTCCTCTGATCTCCACCAAATTATGAAGCTCTTGCTTTGTTCCTTGTGCTGACTGATGAGAGATGCCTTAATGCTCTCCTTTCAATGGGTCTCTTTCCATTGACTTCAGCTCATTTATTTTGGATATGGGACCTAGAGTGTTATGAGTACCTTGAGGCTTGCAGTCATTAGTGGCAGGCTCTCTCTCCATTGAAAGATGGGAATATATCGATGTATCCTGATCAATGGATTCCTCAAGTGTTTGACACCGACTCCTTTATTCACACTTGTAGGAATGTACTCGGTGCCTTGATACCTACTTTCATTATTGATAGGTTGTTTCACATTTGTTAACAGTATACCTTCTTTAGTATTTTCGCAGTCTCTGATTCCTGAGCTTTGCACTCATCCATGAGTTGTTGGTATTCTTCTCTCTTGGACCATTTAATCTAATTCGGATTTTACTCCTTTGGAAAAGGCATATCTTCTGGAGAATATTTATGAGGAATCGGCCCAGTTTTGTCACGTGCTTTGTCATCTTTGATGGAATCACCGGGCTTTTGCACATAAGTTGTAGTTACAGGTACATTCTGGATACGACCAATAGTTCCATCTTTCAATGGTCCATCTGATCCTTGGAAAAAGTTGTCAAATCTCTCTTTGATAGATGGTACCTTGATGACTTCTCTCAAAGGGATGGTTACAAACATCTTGGATAATGCCCCTTCAAGGTCAAAATTCAAGTTAACCCTTTTAGTATTGGATGTTTCAGAAAAGGTTACATCCACAGGTGGGTTTTTTGTTTGGTGAGAGGAAGGTTGGTCCAACTTCTTTCTTCTATACACCTAGAACTCTTGTTTCTTTAGCTTTTCTTTTGATTCCTGGTCTAGTTTGTTTATTACCGCCATCCTGGATGACCTGGCTACTTCTTTCATGCCCTCTTGATGCTCTTCAACGATGATATTTATTTGAGGGCCTTCTATGAAGTAGTCTATATTGTCTACTTGTTGATGGTCACCACTACCGTAAGGACACTCATGTTCCCAATGTGCTTCACTGCATTGAAAACACCAAGGGTTTTCATCCACAATGATGGTGCTTGGAACTTCTATGTCTTTGAAAACATCTTCGTTCCACTCAACGAAATTACTTACTCTTTGTACTGGACAACCATCCTCATCCGATTCTTCAGAGATATTAGAGACATTGTCGGGATAATCACCCCAATCTGTATCTTCTTCTATCAAGGGAAAGTTGGGGCCATCTTGAAACAAGTATGGACCCATTGATTTGTAATTACTAGGCCCAAGATCATCTATTAATGATAAAAAGGGTGTTTTCTCATCTTGCTCAAACTGACCGGTTTGTAATAGTGTGGGAGTCCCCTCAAAAGATAATTGGTCATCCGGGTCTTGCTTTGTCAAAAAATGAATGATTTTGTGAATTCTTTCAACCCTTTGCAAGATATAGGACATACTACTGTCTAAGTTGTTTCCATTATGTACCTGGGGCTCTTCAAACCTGTTGGTTTCACTCATGTCTTGATTTTCCCATATTGGTGTGTTCAAGACAAACAAGGAATCTTCAAAGTTAGGTTTTTTATGAGTGGCCACGCCCAAATCCTCGAATGGTTCACACTGTCTTGAGACGTTTGAGACATTGTTGATGTTTGAGAAGGATGTGCTCCATTTCCTTTTGGGAGGCATGAGTTTTACCTCCAGAATTTCTAGGAAATTGGGTTTATCTTCGGTGATGTCCTCGTGACTAGATTCCCAAGGGTCATTATTGTATGAGAGATTGACTTGATGGATGTGGTCTTCGAATTCCAAGTTCTTCTCAATCTGACAAGAGAAATTTTGTGCTTCTTCTAGAGTCGAGGGTGACTGATCTTTGAGAGTGAACTGCAAAACTCCTTCCAACAAGTTCAAGTAGTGTTGGAGGACAACTTCTTCTGAGAAACTATGTCTGATATTCTTGAGGAGAAGGTTGAACCTATCATTGAAATCCCTAATACCCTCGCTAGAGGCTTTGCAAACATCAATATATTGAGAGTAAAGGAAATCCATGCTTTCCTTTTGACAACAATCTTTCTTGAAGGCTTGTTCAAGATCTTCAAGGGTTTTGATGCTTCCATTCGGGATTTTTTTGACCCATGTTCTGGTACTTCCAGTGAGTGAGCTCACAAAGATCCTTAAAAAGACATCGGGGTGTTCTTGTCTGAACTGGTGAAACTGGAATGCATCACAGAAGTCGTTCCAATGAGAGTTGCAATAGGATCCATCTTCACCTGAAAACTTAGGTATCCAAGATTCGACCTTCTTGGGTAGATCATGTAACCCCCCTTCGGTGTTAGGTACGCTTAAAGGACCGAAGAGTACTTTATGAGACCATTTGGGAGAACTTACAAGGGTGGCAATATTTGTGGAGGTCACGGTAGTTGATCAAAGTATATATTGATGCCCACTACGAGTCGTCATTTTCTATTTGTGGAGTCGCCAGATGATTTTCTTGAAATCATCAAAGAAAAGGGAAAACACCCTAGTGGATTCGCCAGGTAAGCTTGTAAGATAAGTCTCTAAGGCAAGTCTTACCGAAAAGGTTTCTTATCTGAGGAGAATTGACTCAGTGTTCCCTGGAAACGGAGCCAAAATGTTATTGCACAGTTTGTAGCTAGGGAAAAAAGGCTAAAGGATAAAGGCCAAACTGGCGAAACAGGAACCTTCCCCACCCAGTGTAACCTCAATGGGGAGGTTATTTCTATTTAGGGAGGTTAACCCAGGGGAGACGTCCCCGGTAACCTGGGGTTTTGAAGAGGTTAAAGTATAAAAGTTAAGGGAAAAGTTCCTCCTCACAAGTTACCACCAAGATCAGAAAGTCCGGCTAATTGGCCAATAAATGAAGTGTATGCCCAAATGAAAACACCTGCCTGGAACAAGACAACAACAATACAATATATATATATGCAGGATATAACTCAGTGGGTTAGTACTTCATGTGACTATCCGACAATTATATATAAGCAATGAAACAACAGATATTAATGAGATCAACGTTTTGTCAATATAGCAATGTAGAAGTATCAATTCATCAGTAACTATTGAGATGATGTAGCAAACAATATATCCAATCAATCATTTACTCAATAAATTCCTTTAACCATTATCTAATTGCTTATTATCAATGTTTGTTGCGTCAAGATGGAATAACCAACTATGACGTCAGCCTAGTTAGGGTTAGTTAGTTAGTTAGGGTTTCAAAATTTAAAGTTTTGAGAGTTGTTTTGGACACTATCACTTCAACGTTATGTATCTAAGATCAGTGCCTAAGGGTATATGGAGTCATTCAAGGAGAGGATGCAAGGTTGAAGGAGTAATAGGCTAAAGATAAGAGGGAAGGGTTCTAGAGTGTTGTAATGGCAGGGCCCTAAAATCAAAACCCTAGGGGAAAGAGGCTCACTTCGGTGTTGCTTAAGCAAGGCCTCATTCTCTTTCCTCCTTCTTTAGGTCAAACTTCACAAAACATCTAGCATATGAGAAGAGATAAAACAAGAGGATCAAGTGAGGGAGAGTGTTTCAATGGCAAGGCTCTATCACTAAAACCCTAGAATATGGATGGCCCTAGGTGTAGATAACCTAGGCCTAGGACGTCACCCTCCTTTTAACCTTTAAAATCAAAGCTAGCTTAAGGGAAGAAGTGAGAAGAGTGTAGCAAAGGCTAGGCTCTTTCTTTCTTCTTCAATGGCTGAATATTTCTCTCTAAGGGGACATGAGACAAGGACCTACTTGTGTACTTGTCACCTAGGGTTTTAAAATAAACAAATTTATAATTAAATGCAAGAATACTAACCTATAACCATTCAATTAAGAAGTTTTGCAGGAAAAGCACTTACATATCATGAAGAAAAGCATGTGCAAACCCTATTTGTAAACCTTCCTCAAGAGAAATTCCAAATATGCCAAGAAAAGCCTTCCATCAACAAGTGCGCCTCACTTTAAAAGACCAAATACCCTAGTAGGGCGCAAAAATCAGACCTCACATGTGTGAGTTGTTGTGTTCTATCCAAATGAGGGAAAAACATCCTCAATATATAGTGTATCATGACCTTTAATTAAAATTAGGTCATTAAAAATAGTCGACAAGGATACAAACCAAAATTATATTGTTTTTACATTAACTGCTAAGTAAAATACATGAATGAGAAAAAATTGAGACGTCCAGCCCCTCTGAGGGAGACGTTACGCCCTTTTGGGGCTAGTCCAGCATCCAGAAGTCAGATGTTAGCCCTTTCTGGGCTCCTCCAAGATACCAAATGTGTCAGTTGTCCTTTCAAACTGCTACATGCTCAAGGAGACGTCAAGACATCTTGGGTGACGTCCTGGTCATCAAAAGGAAAACGTTCCATCTGAAGTGGGTCAACCCCCCTGGGCTGGGCTCAGCCAAAGTGTCTCGGGTCCCAGGTGGAACGTCCTTCTTCTTCTCATGTGCAAAGGCTCATCCAATCACTGTCCTGAATCTGCCCCTGATGGGGTCCCAACAACCATCTGATGGATTGTTCAGCCCCATGGAGATCCAAACTAATCATCTCCCCATGTGTACCGGTCCAACTGGTACCTGTCCGTTGGGCATGGTCCTGCACATCAAAAACGTTTCCCTCCATGGGATCATTAGTCACAGGTATCATAGCAATGTCAATCACATTTCATCATTAATTTTATCAAATACATGCATAAAACCCCTGGTATATCATTCAATAACTCAAAGATATTACAATGACCTACTATACAAAGACGAAGAAAAAGACAAAATACCCTATTGGGCTAGCATCCATAAGAAAAGGAAAGTCTCCAGAGGATATCATCCAATCCATGTAACATGAGGTGATGTGGTCAAGGGATGTCCAGACACATGGGTAGAGTGAAAGACAGGGATGTACGATATTACCTATGGGTGCCTTTGTAGAAGGCGAGTTGTACCCATCATGGATGCAATTCTTTCCAAGCCCTTTGTTGTCTTTATTCTTTCTTTTCTTTATTGTTTTTTCTTATTATTTCAAGGTCCAACTAGAGGAAACTGCCTTGGTGTGGTGACCAGAACTGACAGTGTTACCCACAAGCACTTTCACAGAGATGATAATGTTGGCTCGTGATGAGACCCCCTTTCCCTTGGCCATGCAACTAAATGTCACTACCCTGGCGTGTTAACCAGATAATGGCAATGTCATATTGCTAGGTGCCCATGAACATAATAGGTTGGCTCATGATGAGACCCCCTATCCTCTTGGCTAGGTCTTGTTTTGTTATTTTTCTTCAGGTCCCTCTTATTTCTTGCTGAGAGGCTTTTTATTGCCTTCTCAGGAATACCTGGGCGAGGCATCTCTAGGTTTCATTTTTTTATGGATTTTATCTTTTACTAGTTGCTTTTACCTTTTGGGCCTTTAGCCCCTTCTTCCCACGAGATAAGGTGTAACCTCACAAACAGATCATCTTAATGCCTGGACTAGGGGAATGGGGAAGATGAGTGGGAGATAAGATGTGAAAGTGATGATATGATGGGAGTGGATGATGGCCCTTCAAAAATCCCCCCGATGGAAAAGCAAAACCTATGGGCACAAGATTGCTAGGGTACCCTGTCAATCCTCCTAACCATGGTCAAGTGGGTTAATGTAAGATCCAAGCAGTCATCAGAAATAAAAGGAATTGGATGCATATATCTAAAGGTTATAATGATAAAATATGACACATACCATGATACCTGGACCAATTACCTCATGGAGCAAGAGTCCTCTCCGATACAAGTCCAAGCCGAAGGTGATGGATGTTGCCGCTGCTGACAAGACAAGTCTGGTGAAGAAGAAGAAAGATGGGCCCTCCAGGGCCATGCTCAGGTCAAATCCTTCTCTCAGTACTCCATGTCTAGGACCTCTGGGCCTTGAGACATGATCTCCTAGTTATCCCTAGAAATCAGGGATAACATATGGCTCCAACTCGGGGACATGTGCTCACCGTAGAGTGCATGAGAACCTCAACATCTCTGGCATAACCTGCAAACCTGCTCAAACTTGAAAAGGGCATCAACAACAAGGGTGGGGTGGTATTTCCACCCCGCAATATGATATATGTATACAACTGAAATAAACAATCAATATGCAAGTGAAGAAGCAAACTATCATGAAATGGAAGTGGTATAATACACGGAAAATGCCTACCTACCTATACTTACCTGTGGGGTCATGTCCCACCACCTTGGTGGGGTTTGAGGAGGTGCCCGCTGACAGGCACTGTGTGCCTTTGTCCCTCCAGTGTAGACAGGTAATAAGAGTCATTAATTGACTTTCTTCCGACCTTAAAAGGGCCAATCCAAAAATGATTGTTTCCTTTGATATTAGTAGGCTTCCCTTTATTGGCATCCCACATCCAAACCACATCTCCCTCCTTGTACTCTTTGACTCTGAAATTGGTCATTCATTGAATAACCCTAGTTTATTGTGTAGAGGGAGGTGGGCAAGATTCTTCTATAAAGATTTCCTATTGTGAAGGATGGATCTGTACATCATCTTCCACCTTCTTTAGTATTTTCGCAGTCTCTGATTCCTGAGCTTTGATCTCGTCCATGAGTTGTTGGTATTCTTCTCTCTTGGGCCATTTAATCTGATTTGGATTTTCCTCCTTTGGAAAAGGCGTATCTTATGGAGAATATTTATGAGGAATCGGCCCGGTTTTGTCATTTGCTTTGTCATCTTTGATGGAATCACTTGGCTTTTGCACATAAGTTGTAGTTACAGGTACATTCTGGATATGACCTATAGTTCCATATTTCAATGGTCCATCCGATCCTTGGAAAAAGTTGTCAAATCTCTCTTTGATAGATGGTACCTTGATGACTTCTCTTAAAGTGATGGTTACAAACATCTTGGATACTGCCCCTTCAAGGTCAAAATTCAGGTTAACCCTTTTATTATTGGATGTTTCAGGAAAGGTTACATCCACAGGTGGGTTTTTTGTTTGGTCAGAGAAAGGTTGGTCCAACTTCTTTCTTCTATACACCTGGAACTCTTGTTTCTTTAGCTTTTCTTTTGATTCCTGGTCTAGTTTGTTTATTACTGCCATCCTAGCTGACCTGGCTGCATCTTTCATGCCCTATTGATGCTCTTCAGCGGTGATATTTATTTGAGGGCCTTCTATGAAGTATTCTATATTGTGTACTTGTTGATGGTCACCACTACTGTAAGGACACTCATGTTCCCAATGTGCTTCACTGCATTGAAAACACCAAGGGTTTTCATCCACAATGATGGTGCTTGGAACTTCTATGTCTTTGAAAACATCTTCGTTCCACTCAACGAAATTACTTACTCTATGTACTGGACAACCATCCTCATCTGAATCTTCAGAGATATTATAGACATTGTTGGCATAATCACCCCAACCTGTGTCTTCTTCTGTCAAGGGAAAGTTGGGGCCATCTTGAAACAAGTATGGACCCATTGATTTGTAATTACTAGGCCCAATATCATCTATTAATGATAAAGAGGTTGTTTCCTCATCTTGCTCAAACTAACCAATTTGTAATAGTGTGGGAGTCCCCTCAAAAGATAATTGGTCATCCAGGTCTTGCTTTGTCAAAAAATGAACGATTTTGTGAATTCTTTCAACCCTTTGCAAGTTATAGGACAAACTAGTGTCTAAATTGTTTCCATTATGTACCTGGGGATCTTCAGACTTATTGGTTTCACTCATGTCTTGATTTTCCCATATTGGTGTGTTCAAGACAAACAAGGAATCTTCAAAGTTAGGCTTTTTATGAGTGGCCACACCCAAATCCTCGAATGGTTCACACTGTCTTGAGATGTTTGAGACAGTGTTGATGTTTGAGAAGGCTGTGCTCCATTTCCTTTTGGGAGGCATGAGTTTTACCTCCAGAATTTCTGGGAAATTGGTTTTAGCTTCGGTGATGTCCTCGTGACTAGATTCCCAAGGGTCATTATTGTATGAGAGATTGACTTGATGGATGTAGTCTTTGAATTCCAAATTCTTCTCAATCTGACAAGCGAAATTTTGTGTTTCTTCTAAAGTCGAGGGTGACCAATCTTTTAAAGTGAACTGCAAAACTCCTTCCAACGAGTTTAAGTAGTGTTGGAGGACAAATTCTTCTGAGAAACTAGGTCTGATCTTCTTGAGGAGAAGGTTGAACCTATCATTGAAATCCCTAATGCCCTCGCTAGAGGCTTTGCAAACATCAGTATATTGAGAGTAAAGGGAATCCATGCTTTCCTTTTCACACCAATCTTTCTTGAAGGCTTGTTCAAGATCTTCAGGGGTTTTGATGCTTCCCTTCAGGAATTTGTTGACCCATCTTCTAGCACTTCTAGCGAGTGAGCTCATAAAGAGACTTAAAAATACATTGGGGTGTTCTTGTCCAGACTGGTGAAACTGGAATGCATCACAGGAGTCGTTCCAATGAGAGTTTCCATAGGATCGATCTTCCCCTGAAAACTTAGGTATCCAGGATTCGACCTTCTTGGGTAGATCATGTAACCCCCCTTGGGTGTTAGGTAAGCTTAAAGGACCAAAGATTTCTTTATGAGACCATGTGGGAGAACTTATAGGGGTGACAGGATTTGTGGAGGTCACGGTAGTAGATGAAAGTATATACTGACGCCCACTACGAGTCATCATTTGCTATTTGTGGAGTCGCCAGATGATTTGCTTGAAATCATCAAAGAAAACGGAAAACACACTAGTGGAGTCACCAGGTAAGCTTGTAAGATAAGGCTCTGAGGCAAGGCTTACTGAAAAGGTTTGTCGTCTGAATAGAATTGACTCAGTGTTCCCCGACAACGGTGCCAAAATGTTATCGCACAGTTTGTAGCTAGGTCAAAAAGGCTAAAGGATAAAGGCCAAACTGGCAAAACAGGAACCTTCCCCACCCAATGTCACCTCAATGGGGAGGTTCTTTCTATTTAGGGAGGTTAACCTAGGGGAGACATCCCCGGTAACCTGGGGTTTTGAAGAGGTTAAAGTATAAAAGTCAAGGGAAAAGTTCCTCCTCACAGGTTACCACCAAGGTCAGAAAGTCCGGCTAATCATCCAATAAATGAAGTGTATGCCCAAATGAAAACACCTACCCGGAACAAGACAATAGCAATACAATATATATATGTGCAGGATATAACTCAGTGGGTTAGTACTTCATGTGACTATCTGACAATTATATATAAGCAATGAAACAACAGATATTAATGAGTTCAACGTTTTGTCAATATAGCAATGTAGAAGTATCAATTCATCAATAACTATTGAGATGATGTAGAAAACAATATATCCAATCAATCATTTACTAAATAAATGCCTTTAACCATCATCTAATTTCTTATTATCAATGTTTGTTGCATCAAGATGGAATAACCAACTATGACGTCAACCTAGTTAGGGTTTCAAAATTTAAAGTTTTGAGAGTTGTTTTGGACACTATCGCTTCAAAGTTATGTGTCTAAGATCAGTGCCTAAGGGTATATAGAGTCATTCAAGGAGAGGATGCAAGGTTGAATGAGTAATAGGCTAAAGACAAGAGGGAAGGGTTCTAGAGTGCTGCAACGGTAGGGCCCTAGAATCAAAACCCTAGGGGAAAGAAGCTCACTTTGGTGTTGCTTAAGCAATACCCCGTGCTATTTCCTCCTTCTTTAGGTCAAACTTGGCAAAATGTCTAGCATATGAGAAGAGATAAAACAAGAGGATCAAGTGAGGGAGAGTGTTGCAATGGAAAGGCTCTATCACTAAAACCCTAGAAGATGGACGGCCCTAGGTGTAGATAACCTAGGCCTAGGACATCACCCTCCTTTTAACCTTTAAAATCAAAGCTAGCTTAAGGGAAGAAGTGAGAAGAGTGTAGCAAAGGCTAGTCCCTTTCTTCCTTCTTCAATGGTTGAATATTTCTCTCTAAGGGGACATGAGACAAGGACCTACTTGTGTGCTTGTCACCTAGGGTTTTAAAATCAGAAAATTTATAAGTAAATGCAAGAATACTAACCTACAACCATTCAATCAAGAATTTTTGCAGGAAAAACACTTACATATCATGAAGAAAAGCATGTGAAAACCCTAGTTGTAAACCTTCCTCAAGAGAAATGCCAAATATGCCAAGAAAAGCCTTACATCAACAAGTGCACCTCACTTTAAAAGACCAAATACCCAAGTAGGGCGCAAAAATCACACCTCACAAGTGTGAGTTGTTGTGTTCTATCCAAATGAGGGAAAAACATCCTCAATATATAGTGTATCATGACCTTTAATTAAAATTAGGTCATTAAAAATAGCCGACAAGGATACAAACTAAAATTATACTATTTTTACATTAACTTCTAAGTAAAAGACATGAATGAGAAAAAAGTGAGACGTCAAGCCCCTTTGAGGGAGACGTTAGGCCCTTTTGGGGCTAGTCTAGCATCCAGAAGTCAGACGTTAGCCCTTTTTGGGCTCCTCCAAGCTACCAAAAGTGCCAGTTGTCCTGTCAAACTGCTACATGCTCAAGGAGATGTCAAGACATCCTGGGTGATGTCCTGGTCATCAAAAGTAAAACGTTCCATCTGAAGTGGGTCAACCCCCCTGGGCTAAGCTTAGCCAAAGTGTCCCGGGTGGATCGTCCTTCTTCTTCTCATGTGCAAAGACTCATCCAATCATTGTCCTGTCTCTGCCCCTGATGGGGTCCCAACAACCATCTGATGGGCTCTTCAGCCCCATGGAGGTCAAAACTAATCATCTCCCCATGTGTACCAGTCCAACTGGTACCTGTCCGTCGGGCATGGTCCTGCACATCAAAAAATTCGCCCTCCATGGTCTCTTTAGTCACAGGGATCATAGCAATGCCAATCACATTTCATCATTAATTTTATCAAATACATGCATAAAACCCCCGGTATATCAGTCAATAGCTCAAAGATATTACAATGACCTACTATACAAAGCCGAAGAAAAAGACAAAATACCCTATTGGGCCAGCATCCATAAGAAAAGGAAAGTCTCCAGAGGATATCATCCAAGCCATGTAACATGAGGTGATGTGGTAAAGGGATGTCCAGACACACGGGTAGAGTGAAAGACAAGGATGTATGATATTACATGTGGATGCCTTTGTAGAAGGCGAGTTGTACCCGTCATGGATGCAATTCTTTCCAAGCCCTTTGTTGCCTTTATTCTTTCTTTTCTTTATTTCTTTTTCTTATTATTTCAAGGCCTAACTAGAGGACACTTCCTTGGCATGGTGACCAGAGCTGACAGTGTTACCCACAAGCACTTTCACAGAGATGATAAGGTTGGCTCGTGATGACACCCCCTTTCCCTTGGCCATGCAACCAAAGGTCACTACGTTGGCATGGTAACCAGATAATGGAAATGTCATACTGCCAGGTGCCCATGAACATAATAGGTTGGCTCGTGATGAGACCCCCTATCTTCTTATCTAGGTCTTGTTTTGTTATTTTTCTTCGGGTCCCTCTTATTTCTTGTTGAGAGGCTTTTTATTGCCTTCTCGGGAATCCCTAGGCGAGGCATCTCTAGGTTTCATTTTTTTATATCTTTTCTCTTTTACTAGCTACTTTTACCTTCTGGGCCTTTAGCCCCTTCTTCCCACGATATAAGATGTAACCCCACAAACATATCATCCTAATGCCTGGACTAGGGGAATGGGGCATATGAGTGGGAGATAAGATGTAAAAGTGGTGATATGATGGGAGTGGATGATGGCCCTTCAGAAATCCCCCCGATGGCAAACCAAAACCTATGGTCACAAGCTTTATAGGGTACCTTGTCCATCCCCCCAACCATGGTCAAGTGGGTTAATGTAAGATCCAAACAGTCGTCTGAAATAAAAGGAATTTGATGCATATATCTAAAGGTTTTAATGATCAAATATGACACATACCATGATACCTAGACCAATTACCTCATGGAGCAAAAGTCATCTCCGATACAAGTCCAAGCCGAAGGTGATGGATGTTGTTTCTGCTGAAAAGACAAGTCTGATGAAGAAGAAGAAAGATGGGCCCTCCAGGGCCATGCTCAAGTCAAATCCTGCTCTCGCTACTCCATGTCTAGGACCTGTGGGCCTCGAGACATGATCTCCTAGTTATCCCTAGAAATCGGGGATAACAAGGCCACATGGTGGCCTCTCATTGGTCCATGCTACCCTCTACCAACTCTACATGCCATGTTAGTGTGCCATGCCAACATCCCACATCAGTCGTATAGACTATATGGACTACCATGTGGCACAATCTGATTGGTTCACTAATCGATCCAAAAATCCAATAATCGGGTGACATATGGTAGAATCTGGTGTTGCCACATCATCATGATGACATCAACATGCCAAGTGTCACTTCCTTTCTCCTATCACATGTGTTTTATGAACATTTAATTCATCCATATGGATGCTAACGTCAATAGTACGGAGGCTGACTCATCCCCTGTTGACTAGGCTAGGTTGACCAAACTTTGACTGCAAATATATTTCAATCTGTAACTCTGTTTGACAAGATGTTTGTGTTTTTAGAAAGATTGTGACACACTCTTCGTGATCATGCACTTTTCACTAAGTTTTCATAACTTTGATTTTTTATCCTTTTTCTGTCTGTTGGAGCCATTCTGAGCGTTTTGAGTTGCCTCTATGAGTTCTGAGTTGTTCTTAGCCTTTTTTGGATCCTTTTTGGATCACGCCTTCCCATTGAGATCTTTTTGGACCACCAAAATCTTTCATCAATCAACAGGTAAGTGAGGGAAGAGTCCCCTCGCTTTATCCTTCTCGATCCACTTTAACTTGCTTGGATGTGCGCCTTTTAGACCTACTCAAAGATAATCAACATCACCCCAGCATGAAGTCCTCGTCCTCCTATCAAGGATGATATCTACATGTATCTCATCCAAGTACTCGAGTGCAAACTCATCAACTGAAGGTATTGAAACTTCCTCATCTGGATCCATGATCATGGGAGGCTAAAAAGGTTTCAAGTTCTCAACGTTCACAACTCAATAAATATGCATGTAAGGTGGAAGATCCAAACAAAAAGCATTGGTACCACTTCTCTCCAAGATAGTGAAGGGTCCTTAATGATTGGGCTTGATTTTCTTTCCTTCACCCTTCAATCTCTCCTTGTTGATGTGAAGCCATACCCAGTCTCCAACCTGGAACTAATGATCAACCATGTTCTTGTCATGTCGAGCTTTATACTGTGCTTGAATTTTCTCCAATTGTTCCCTGACTTCCTGGTGTATTTGTTGGATCCTTTGGATGAACTTGTGGGCTTTGTCCTCTGTTCATTCTTCATTCACATCGACATCTCTCCCATACATCAAGTCCAAAGGAACCTTTGGTAGGTACCAAAAACATGTCTCAAAAGGTGAAATCTGAGTGGATGAATGTAAAGCTAAGATGTACGCATGTTGTACATAGGGTATATGTTCATCCCATAACTTGGGATGCTTTTTATAGTAGCCTTGAAGAAAAAGTACCACTGTTCGATTTACCACCTCTGTCTGTCTATCGGTTTGTGGATGGAAAGCAATGCTCCTCTTCAATTTGGTGTCCATCATTCTCCACAAGCTAGTCCAAAAGTCCACAAGGAATCGAGTGTCTCGATCCGAGACAATGGATGTGGGTAATCCACATTGAACCCAAACATATTGAAAGAAGAGATTAGCATTCTGCTCAGCAGTGACCTTCTTTTTACATGGCATCAAGATACACATCTTGTTGAACCGATCCATTACAACATAAAAATAATGATGACCCCCTTTGGTCATTGGTAAACCCCCTACAAAATCCATGGAGACACTTTCCCATGGATGGGATGGAACAAGAAGTGGTGAGTATAGCCCCAGTTTTCTATTAGTGGGATTACAAGTAGAACACATCACACACCCCTTTACGTATTTAGTTACAATTGATTTAATTTGAGGCCAGTAACAAAGCCTCTGCAAATGAGCCATAGTTTTTCCTACCCCAAAATTCCCAGACACAAGAGAAGTGTGAGGTTCTCGTATTACATGGGCTTGTTCACTTGTAGGAATACATAGCTTTCCAAGATGGTAGATTAGTTTTCCTTGCAAACAATAGTTTTGTACATGTGCACCAAGGGTTAGCTTTGCATATACTTCTTTAAAATATTCATCAATGGCATATTGTTCTACATAGCTATCATGAGATAAAGAATTATTATTCAAAACAATAGAAGCAACAATAGGAGGTCTAGAAATCATATTAGCTACCTTGTTACTTGTACCCTTTTTGTACTTGATTACCAAACAAAATTGTTGTAGAAAACCCATCCACCTGTAGTGTCGATATTGTTGCAATTTTGTTTGTGCTTAAAGATATTGTAAGGGTTGGTGATCTGTATGTATGAATGTTTCCTTCCCTAACGAGTAGTGCTACCATTTCTTTATGCTCTCGACTAAAGCATACAACTCTTTATCATATGTAGGATAGTTAACAACATCTTGGTTAAAAGTTTCAGAGTGCTAATACTAGTGTGGTATTGATCTTCTTCTTCAAAATGTTGAAATATTTTTGTTACTTTCCTTCCTACTGAAAATCATTCTTCACACTGGTTAAGGCATGCAAAGGAGTTGCTATAAAGGAGAAGTTGGGAATGAATCTCCTCCAATATTGGACTGCACCTAAGAAGATTCGGAGTTCGGTTACACTCTTTGGCTTAGGTCATTTTACAATTACATCAATTTTGGAAGGATCAATTTTCAATTGTCATCCTCCTACAATATGACCTAAGTACACAAGTGAAGACTTGCCAAATTCACATTTAGACAATTTTACATACAAATTTTCCCTTTGCAAAGTATCCAATGCATGCTTTACATGCCTCGCATGTTCATCCCAAGTCTCGCTAAAAACAAGAGTGTCGTCTAAATATACAATCACAAAGTCATCTATGAAAGGCCTTAATACATCATTCATCACACGCATGAAATTTGTCGGAGCATTACAAAGCCCAAATGGCATAACTAACCACTGAAAAAATCCATGTTTGGTTTTAAAGGCAGTTTTCTATACATCATGTTCTATGACTCTGATTTGATGATATCCACTACACAAATCCAACTTAGTGAAATAAACAACATTCTTCAATTGATCAAGTAAATCATCTATGCAAGGAAGAGGGTATCGATATTTCACCATGATTTTATTTAAATCAGGGTAATCGACACACATTCACCATGTGTCATCCCTCTTTGGAACCATCACGATCGAAGAACCACAAGGAGATGAACTGGGCCTAATGACCCCTTGATCCAATTAGCCCTAGACCTACTCCTTGATCTTTTCTATCTCCACAACTGACCTCCTATACATGCCCACATTAGGAAGAGGAGAATCCTGCTGAAGATGTATCTCATGTTGGATTTCACTCTTAGGAGGTAATCCATCTGGTTCCTGAAAAAATATCATCATACTTAGAAACAATATCAATTAAAAAAAAATTATGAGATGGATAACACCCTTGGAAAGCGTCGGATGTCCCGACATCTTTCTCTCTGACAACCATGAGTACATATGTCTTATTAGTGTTTATGAGTCTTTTCATTTACCCTGAACTAATAATTGTTGTATTTACCCTCATGATGTGAGATCTAAAAATATATTCCACTCCCCCTTTAGTAAGGTGGTATTTGTTCTCATGACGAAAGAAAACTACTTTTCTATCATAAATATAAGTACTTCCCAACACTATGCCACATATATCAACTGGTACAAAATCCAAATCCACTTCATAAATAAACTTTGAAGCAATATCAAATCTGAGCCTACATTGTTTGGTGACATTAAGTTTTTCTTTATCACATAGCCAACCAAGAGGATAAGGCTTCGGATGTGGTTTCATTTCAAGACCCATGTTCTTGAAAAGTGCTTCAGATATTAAGTTTACTTGGGAACCCAGATCAAATAATGTATCTATCTTAGTATGTTTAGATACAACTCTTATACGAAATAACTCATTCTTCTTTTGTTCATCAACATGAGATTCATTATTGGAACTTAAACAAGCATGAAGAGAATATTTACCTTGTACTCCAACCATTGTGATCTTTCCTTCATCTCCTGAATCGGAACCAAGATCTTGTTGCATTGTAGCAACGATCTTTGTCTTCCCCTTTCCACCAAATTTTTTTGATTTCTTTTTTGGATGTAGTTTCCAACAATGTTCTTCATCATGACCACTCTTCTTGCAATGAGTGCAAGATGGTTTTCCTCCTTCTCTGGTTACTGTAGCGTTCTTCTTGTCCTTCCTTTTAAACTTCTTAAAATTCTTATGTGGGAGATTGGAAGGTTTCTTCGTGGGATCTTCTTGAACATGTTTCCCCCTGTTCTTAAGGTGAGTAGCTTCCACACAAACTTCGTCACTAATGGGGTTAAACAAGAGCAAAGTATGACGAATATAACTGTGAATTGTGATAATATACTTCATTAGTGTTTCATAAGAATCCAAAGGAATGTTCAATGCAAGAGATTTCTTCCTAAATTCTTTTGTGAAACTTTGTACAGTTTGACCTTTACTTTGCCTTAAAGTTTTTCATTCCATCATTGCTTTATGTAAACACCCCAATGGATAAAATTGTTTTCTTATTGTTGATTTAAATTCCAACCATGAGGAAAGAATATTACCACACTTACTTATGTCTTGAAGCTTTCTCTCCCACCATACGAGAGTGGTGCCTTCCAACCAAAGAGAATCCAATTGCACTTTAACTTCCTCTTCATCAATATGTTGGACACAGAAATACACTTCAACATGTCGTATCCAATTATCTAGCTTTTCAAAGTTAGCATCTCCGTTAAACATAGGTAAATCAAATATTACATCAAGCTTTAATAACGGTTTCTTAAAAGAGGCTTTATGGCTAGAATGATGAGAATGATTAGAATGCTCTGAGGAAGAAGAACTAGAACTTGAAAATGAAGACGGAGGCTTAGGAGGATCTCATCCAACCCCTTGGTTTACTGAAGCATCATCATCTACATGTGCTTCCTTTTTCTTCCCTTTCTTCTTCATCCTCTTCTCATAATCTCCATACATTCATTCGAACATTTCTGACATGCGATAAAAGACCATGTGAAAGTTTTTCTCCTCTTCATCACGCTTGTCCTATTTTTTCATTTTCTTCCTTCGGGATGCACAACCAACTTCGGGATTGAAAGCCTTAAGAGTTCCTTCACCCTGCTTATGCTTGGCCCTAGTAAGCATTCACACTAAACAATTCAAGTCAAAGACAACTGCTCTTATACGAACATGATCTGGGATCTTTTCATTGTGACTTATAAAGAATTGCATTAAATGAGTATAAATTAAAGTGCACCATTAAAGAAGGGAAAACCAAAAAATGAAGGGACATAAGTATCAGATATGAACACAAAAATTTGATAACGGAGTTCATCCCTGGTGGACTACATCTCCGGGTTCTGCTCTCAAATGGGTAGGTTCTTTCATTAACTTGGCAAAAGAATTTGGCAAAATACATAAGTAGACCTCATTCTAAAATCAAGTTGTAGAAATAATGATGCGATCAAAAAACAGACAACACCATTGAATTCATGACATCGAATTACCCAATTGTCACCACGCCTCGATTCGACTCTGGCACTCCCAGGCCCAAGAAGAATTTTGTCTTGATTTTTGTTCCCTCTACAACCTGCAATAATGATTGTACCATGCATCGAAAAGTGTGCCCATCATGTCGTATGGTCCACGCCTCCTCCCCTCGTGGCTGGGAGGATACACATTTTAATAATAAAGTCAGGCGATATGAAACAAGTGGTACCCACGGCCTAGTGGTTAGGGGTGGATGTATTAAGGCGTAGGATCTGGTGGAGGTTCCAGGGTCAAACCCCACAAAATGTCATTTTTTGTTTGTTATTTTTGCATGGTGCATATATTACATATCTATTCTGCTACATTTAGCGGTGTCGCTAGAATATTCTCCAATGATATATAAATGTCGATATAGTTGGGGTAGTCCACCATATTTGGCGGACCCGCCAACTATTTTGTTTTCAAAATTCGCTCACGGGTTGTCCTTGTGCATTTCCCACCTACCATGTGGCAACCCCTGATTGGGCCATGTAGCGGCCTCTCATTGGGCCACATTGCCCCCTGCTAAGTCAACATGCCATGTCAGCGTGCCACGTCAGTCCTACGGACTATACGTACTACCACGTGGCACAATTTGATTGGTCCACGGATCAGTCCAAAAGGCCAATAATCAGGTGACACATGGCAGCCTCTAGTGATGCCACATCATCATGCTAGCATTAGCATGCCACGTGTCACTTCCCTTCTCCTGCCACATGTGTTGTACGGATGCTGACATCATTTTTACAGATGATGACATCATCAATACAGATGCTGACTCATCCCCTGCTCACTGGGCTAGGTTGACCAAAATTTGACCGTGAATATCTTTCAATCCATAACTCTGTTTGATGATTCGTTTGCGTCATTAGAAATATTATGACGTTCTCTTTGCGATCATGCCCTTTTCATCGAGTTTTGAGAACTTTTAATTTTTTTCCTTTCTCTATCTGTTGGAGCCATTCTAAGCATTTTGAGTTGCCTCTGTGACTTATGAGTTGTTCTTAGCCTTCTCTAGATCCTTTTTAGATCATACATGGAGAGTATTAAATCATTCTAGCAGGAGATAACCATAATTGGAAAACTACATGATTCAATTGTAGATTATTTTAGAGAGAGAAAGAATTTGCATGATGATAGAATTGGACAACACCTTATATAGAAAGATGACACTTTGATAGATAAAGGAGTTTAAATTTTGAAGACTAAGGAGCCACTTCAATATGTAGACCTTGAGCCCACTATTATCAACCAACGATGTTGTCAATGTAGTTATGGGACCACTGCAAGGAAACACCCAAAGAAGAATACTCACAAAGCCAAAGTTCATAAAGAAACATGGCATGTTGTTGAATCCCCCCATTTCTTGTCATTGGTTGATGAAAATTTCAGAGGAGAATTTAGAGATGAACCTTGTGTTGTGAAACATACTCAAATCCAAAGTTCATAACTTAGAAACATAACATGCGCCTAAAGTCCCCCACTTCTCCTCATTAGTCGATGACAATTTTGGAGGCTAATTTAGAGATCAACCTTGTAATGTACAACATACCCCTATTTTGATAAACATAAACCTCTATTAACAACCAAATGTTGAATCATGCCCAAGTGCACTTACTTTTTAGAGAAAGTAGAACTAATAGAGAAGGTTTCTAAATATTGGTTCTGCAATGATGTTTATAAGAAAAGATAAGATTCTATTTTGAGAAACATATTACAACCAAATAAAAATGGGGAAGAATTTAATATGTAAACAAGGAGTGAATTATGTAAGAATCAACCATTTTTAGAGATTGGAAAGAATTGTATTAAAACAATCCAGCCAAATAGAAATGGGGAAGAATCATATATGTAGAGAGGGAAGAAATTCTCTAATAACTAATCATTTTTAGAGATTGTAAATAATTTCCCTAAAACACTTACACGAAATCCTAACTATGCAAATGCAATTACAAAGTTTAAACATATTTCAAAAAGCTTAAGATACAAATAAATATAAAGATTTAGACTCTTCAAAATTGCAAAATGCAAAATGTTATAAAAATAACTTAAGGAAAGTTAAATAGAACATGATAACATCTCAATTATCTTCAACTTATGAATTGAAATTGTGAACTCAATATAGATGTAAAAGAACAAGTTTTTAACTGCAACATTCTTCCTCAATCTTGTTTTAGGAGCAAACAACTTGATATTTATCTTGAATATTAAAAATATATATTCACTCTAAGTAAGATATAAATAAGATATAAATAGGATAATAAATAATCACCACATTGATATACATTTTGAATTTGATATATATTTATAAAAACTTATGAATTGTGATTTTCATTGATATTACTAACATTTTCTCTTTAATTGAATCACGCTATAAAATAAGATATTATTATGCATAATATAAACTTGTCTCTTATGACTTGCGTATGTGTCTCACAAGACAATTTGAAATTCTTTCCAAATTTCTTTTCTCTTATGACTTGCACATGTGTCTTACCAGGCAATTTGAAACCCTTTCCAAATTTCTTGGAACTTGAAATTAATAATTGATCTATAAAAAGAATATATGACAATAATAGTAATTTCTATCTGAAATTTTTGGCATCGATATATGTATCAGGGGCTTCCTTCGACCGCTGTGTTATTCTATGTTAGTTTCTCCACTATCTCCTAAATTATTTCACGCCAATAAGCAAAGTGCCCTTCCCAACTTCTCTTATCCATAGAATAGATTGTGAACGTGTCCTCTAGGTGAATAAATAATCTCATCCTCGTTGTATTAAATTGATTTCCCCATAATGTTCAGACTGTAATTTGAGAATCAGTACGTTGATGAAGAAAACATGCACATGGGAGCCGTGAATACCTCACCCTACACTCTCTAAACTAACATAAGTTACTTCAATAATATAGAAAAGTTTCACATAAACAAATTTTAACCAACATAAGAAGGCAGAAATTTAGTTGCTCTGAAAAAATTTCTGATATCAAAAGAATTTGGAGATCTCACCGAATGTTTAGATCCTGGGAGATCGAAATAAGAACAATATTTGAAAAACAAACCTATCATATCACTGTTGCAACAGGCTTCCATAGTGAACAAATAATCACCTTTTTTTTTTAATCGAACACAAACTGCCCATTTTTCGTTGGAGAGGAATTAAAGTTTGGTGGATGTGCCTGGATTTTCAGGTAGAGCCCATATGAGAATATTCTCTCAAACCAACGAGCCACTAGACCAGTAATTCAGTAATTCTCATGTACATCGATAAACCCCGGCTTGATCATACATATTACAAAATGGAGAATTATTCTTAACTGGAGGAATCTCATGGAGTAATCCCTGATACCCCAGACCGGGGAAAGTTATGTCTGTCTCATGGAATCCATAGGAGAAAGTTATATCTGTGTCATGGAATCCATTGGGGAAAGTTATATCTGTGTCATGGAATCCATTACAGTGACTAAAGCAATCCTCAGTCGAAGAATTTGTACTTCTGCTTTCCCCAATAGGCAGCTGATGATTGCTATAAAAAGTATCATCTTCAAGATTTTCTGGGCCAACTTCTGCAGAGATTACCTCAGAAGATGGACTCTTGGGTTTCATATGCCTCTTCTTCTTCTTTGATTTACTGGTAGGCTTCCCCGTGAGTCTTTGAACAACAGAACGAAAGTTTTGTGGGTCAGTTTTGATGATCTTGGGTTCATAAACATACACAACACGGATTGTTGGAGCAATGATGTTCTTATGCTGAGAATATTGGCTTGATTTTCCTTCATCTTTGGCAGCAGAATAAGACTTGGAGATGACGTGAGAACATTTATTGGCAGCCAGCATCGCAGACTCTGGTCTAGACTTGGGTGCAACTTCATTCATTTTGGACTTTGTCATAGGCCCTGCTACTGTCGGAGAGCAATCGATCCGGGATTGTACGGGGGTTTTACAACCTCTTACTGTTACAACGATGAGGGATTTGATCAGCTGCTGAGATATACAAATACTTTCTCCTTTCTGGTTTGCAGATTCCCTTCAGCTTGTGATCAGTTGCACCAATGCTAACACCATTCATAAGAAGAATTCCAGGTAATCTGAAAATCAAATCTGACTTCCAACGATGTGAATTCAATCTCTGAATTGAGCATTGCACATAACGAAATCATATCTTTATGCCTATGGTATTCATATTATTCTATATATATAGGTTTGGCGATGGTTCGTATTCAGATTATTCTATGTATATAGGTTTGGCTTTGACTCTTTGTTGATGGGCACTAGGTAGCTTCGTCATCATGTCCCATGAAGCCCACTACTACACGTTTTGTTTTGGAAGTAGGTGGTCTCATGGAGGAGGAGGGAGGGAGTTGGAAGTAGGTGGTCTCATGGAGGAGGGAGGGAAGCTCATGGCACTAAGTCTAACTCTTACATTCCATCTATTGAATGTTTCATTTTCCAATTCCTCTCAGTCCAATTTTAACGCCTCTTTACCAACTTCAAGATAAGTGAAAGAGATACAATTTTGACACTCTTTAGCTACTTCACAAGATAAGTGAAGAGGGATATGTAGGAATGTTTCAATCCCATTAAACACATATAGTTCAAACTTCAATTCAGAGGTGGTCAAGAAAGATAATGTCAAACTCATTTCGAAGCTAAGGTGTTAAATTGAATTAGATAAGATCTCTGAAAAAAATAAAACTTAACCATGCAGTTCAGAACGGGAAAAATAAGTTTTTCATTGTAGATATGATTAATGTTATCAAAATGGCTACATACAGTGATAACAGCATATGCTAAATGTCATAGGCCAATGGCACGCGATTCCTATATGTGTCGTGTCAAAACTGGATTGCAATTTCTCTTACTGTTCATTTGTATGACGTTTAAAGGTTTCTTGTCGCTGTATATTCTGAGTTTAAAATATCAAACGCCTTGGCTTGACTTTTATTGGTCATTCCTGTTTAAGTCAAAATTGTACTGTAATTGTTTTCTTTTCGTAACGTACGTTTGCGTAGCTCCGAAGTTCCTGCAAATAACATTAAAATACCGACGCATATCTATCTCGAATATAGAACATGGTTTAAGGATAAGTATCGTAATGCCTTATGATCTGCACGTTTATGTAACAAGTGGATCATTATAATACGAATCTTTGTCAGGATATAATAATGGTCACTTCATCATTATTAGAATGAGGAATCTGTTCGGGAATTTTGACAATTCATTACTGAGTTTTAGAAGTAGGTTAACTCGGGAGCAATTTCTCTTTTCAATATTTTTTTCGGCAGGTTTATTTGATAGTTTGGTTTTAGCAGGTTTATTTGATAGTTTGGTTTTAAATTTTTGGTCAATTCCGAATTCTACATATGAATTAGTTTACATATGAATTAGTTTAAAATGAAGTAAAACTTATGAAATAAAGTTCTGCAATACATAAAACTTTGATAATGAAAAATCAAACTACCTTTCAAAATCTAGCTAGATTAAGGTCCACTTTTTTTTTTTCCGGAAATACAGTTCTGGTTGCTCCGTAGCTACTCCCTGAGATTTATACAGCAGTTCGAGACATTGTACTTGCGTACGGATGTTTATTGTTTATAAACATATTTATTATTTTATGAGAATAAAGGACCGTTCATATTTAATCGATTTGTGATTAAACAAAGTATACATTTAATAATTACGCAGATCTGACATCTAAGTATAAATTTATTAATTATGGACTTTATAAATACTAAGAGCGATTAAAAGAAAAGTGAGACAATTTTTTATATTTGAATATTTAATAATTTATTATAAAATTATTTATATTTTTATAAATTTTACATATAATAATTATGTTGTTCCTAGTAACATGTATTGGTGATAGTACGATATGGTAACTTGAAAGCCTTATAGGAACTTGTAAGCTAATGGTAACAAAACTCGCATCTAAGTTAAAGAAACCATCAAATTTGAAGAGCCTGCTCCTTGGAATAAAGACAACTTTCCACTGAATGAAAGAATCATTATGTCAAATGTATGAGGTAGAACTTAGTAAACTAATGATGGTTGGGAGCTTATAATGATGGTGGGGACTCTATTCATTGGAATAAAGATAACTTTCCACACTTATAAAATCATTTTCCATATAAAAGTTATTTATATTTTATTATTCAATCAATAAATAAATAGTACATTAAGCTTTGGTTTAAGATAGATATGGTATCTTAGTCATAAATTTATTTAGTTGAGATAATCTCTCAACTTCACACATAAATAGTATGTAAATATAACAAATTATTAATTAAACATTTCACTTAGAGATTACAATAACTAATGCATTTTATGATGATAAATATCAAATATTAAGCACAAGACAAGTAGGAGTTAATTACTCCAACATCTACTCCATGAAAGAATCATTATATCAAATATTAATGTATGAGCTATATTTATTGATGTCGATACTCTTAATTGAATTATGTGAGATGGAAAGATTTACTTTCTAATGACTCTTTGTTACATGGACCTTTTTTAATTACTATACGTTCAGGGTCTAACATGAGATGTAGTATGAGTAAGGAGATCCATGAACAACCATTCAGAGTATATAATAAAGAAGTTGTAAGGGTTAGTAAACATATATCTAAGTACCCTATTTAAGATTGATTTCGGGTACAAATAAGGAAAATTTCCATAAAAGATACGTTTCTAAGTGTGATTTGAGTAAGTATTACATTCTAACATCCTCACATAATATATATTTTTCAAGGAAATAATCTCACCCCATACTCAAATGCTTAAGTGAAGAATGAGGATGTTAGTATCATGCCAACCCTCACAGAGATCTCCCCCCTTTTCCTTGGAATTTCTTAATGAAGGGTGAATTGACCACCACTTCACATCGGAAACTTTTAATGCCAAAGTTCTGAATGACATTGGATCTCAAGAATTCTATGGATTTAACACACGGGAATATGCTAAGAAACATTACAATAAGGATCCCTCGCACCCCACCCCAACCAAAAATAAGTTGAAAGTTTAATTGGGAAGGGAATGTAATTCTAACATACCCAGAGCCCACCTTTGGGCGACATTACAAAATTATTGCAATTATGACTCTGTACATGTTGTATCTTCAAAATTCTTTAAACATATCTCATTAATATTCTGATACCATGATTAATTATGCCCAAATAGGGATCTAATACCAATCTATAATATGCCATGCATATGATATAATATGCAAGCCTAACAACATGCAATACCATGCATAATGACATAAACACACATAAATGTAATTATGCACAACATAATACTCAACATAAAAGAACATATCATAAAGAACATGTATGTTAAATGAAAGCACCAACTAAATGTAGACCCTAGACCTTCCACCCATCCATAGACACTACTATTTTTTCTCTCACAATAGTAGGTACGCCCATGTTGGTACAAATCTATAGCAAGGGTGATGAGATCTACAAACTTTGTGGTTGTTTCAAAGTCACAGGAACAAGTGGGTGAGAAAACCAAAAACCCTAGTTCTTTATTAATTAAATTTCTCCAGATCTATGTTATTCATAAATAAAAAGGCATGCAATAGAATACATACCTGAATAACAAGGGATAAAAAGAATCAATATTATATATATAGTGCCCAATAACTAGAGTACATATAAAAGACACCTAAGAAGATATTAATGAAGACAAATATTTCTCGGTGGCCCTTCCATGGGAGGGTTCTTCTTTCTTTCCCGAATGTGTGAAAAAATGGTTAAGCTTCTCCTATTGGATGAAAGTAACAATAGGAAATGAAACTAAAAAGTCTGTGGAAAATTTGGTAGCATTTTAGTACTCTCAAGGAAAATTCATGTGGAAATGGAATGACTCTCTTTATTTTATAGACAAAACAATGGTTATAATTGATATGGTCAAAATAATGAAATATGTTATTTGACCAAATTAATTGTTATCCACTAATTATTTTTTACCTTGAACTTAAATAAAATAAAGAGGGCTCAAATAAGTTATAAAAGGGGATTATGGCTTTAATTAAGTGAAAATAACTTTCGGAAAAGTGTTTTCCTAAGTTATGGAAGGCAAAAAAGGGGTGAAAGTGTGTATGACAAGTGATATATGGACTATGATGGTGCATATCGCTAATTCTTAGCCTTTTATGCTAGGTGTGTGAATAAATGGTGATAACATATACCCCCTAATGTGTGAGGTTAGGAACAAATCACATGATTGACATACATTATAGTTTTCTTTCACTGGGATATATGTCAGTTAAAGATGAGAAAAAATTGCACAGGAAAAGAAAGAAACCAACCGACAAAGAGGCCACATAAAACCACCTATCAACAAAGGGTAATCAAGTGGGGAGTTACATGATCTCAATGGTATGAGGTAGGCATACCCATACTCTTCGAGATAACTCATTACATCAAATAGTGAGACTATGAAGGAGTCTCAAATACAACATGGTGCTGACAAAGATGGTTGGATTGTATCAACATTATAAAATCAATATCATATACATATATCTGGATGGGAGAATATGAAGTGGATCCCAACAATGATTGAACTAAGTACATAAGAAATGATGCCCCCTCATGCTGAAGGAAGGGGGTGGAAGTAACCTGATAAGCCTTGCTAAATAGGAATGGGACTCCACAAATCTATCATGAGCTCACTAAAGTAAATTTCATCATGGGGCTATAAGAATGGTGGGACGAAGCCAAGCAAATCTAAGGAACTGCATATGAAGCTGGAACATACATGCATGTACAAATATCAATTGTGTCAGGACATGAGATCCGACCAATTTTGAGATAAACAAGGACTCTCTCATTGTGGTCCAAGGTAACCCATTGACGAGATGGATATGTACCAGGGTACAAAAGACTATCCCCTAAAATAGGCGTGTTGATGTCAATATGGAAAATTCCATCAGGACCGAATGGTGAAGGAGTATATGTAGGCCCTGTATCCAAAGTGATAACTCTGGAGGCAGGTAATGAGATAGGAACATGTGGGGGGATACCTAAATGGAAACCCCCTCCTGAGGTCTACTACATCTCACACATGTTTGGGATGATGGAATCAAGAACCAGATAATTGATCTGTCAAGTATAGGAATATCAAATGTGTGAAAATAAGTTGAATTCAAGTAAATAAGAGACAACCAATGCACCAAGAATAAAGATGGATCCATGCTACAACTCCTCTAATACAACCCTCTAGAATAAAAATGTTGAAGTCAATAGAGGGAAGCTCATTAGAACCGAGGAGAAGGAGTCTCCTAGGGACCAACATGAGGTGACAAGTGTGATGCGATTGATGGGAACTGACACCAAGGGATAGGTGGAAGGAAAAGAGAGGTGGAATCAATACTTCCCTTGTTCAAATCATAAATATAGAACCAATTTGGTAGAAACAAAGAACATCCATAAGGAATGGTGGGTGACTGGGCATAATGTTGGTCAAATGAATTAGTGGGAAAACTATAGATGGATAGTTGGGCAACAACGGATGGGTACAACTCATGGATGGGTGACTCATCTCAAGTATTATGAATAAGGGAAACATAGGGATGTTTCCAAGGGGTAAAATGAGAGTGTGAGCAATACAATGTTACTCATTCAACATAGGGGGTATTCTTCATGATGGTTCCAATGGGGTTAGACAGGAAGAGGGATGAGATGACCCAATGAGGCTAGCTAGTAGGAGATGGCCCAAGTGGAAAATCTTCCTAGTAATTCTAATGGGGCTGGCTAGGAGGGGATGACACAAGGTGGAAAATATTCCTAGTAATGCCAATGGGGATATATAGGAAGAAATGATGCAAGGGTATATTCATCATAATAAGGTTAATGGGGATGGTTGGTAGGATAAAAAGAAACCCCAAATAATAATACCAGTGAGGTTGTCTAGATGAGGAAGATGACAAGACAATCCCACCTAACAATTCCAATGGGGGTGGTTAGAAGGGAAGAGTAAAAGAGAAGTCTACACCTAAAAATTCCCAAGATGATGGATGAGAATTGGAATACAACGACCACTCTAAAGAATGTCCATGAGACTGGTTCATAGGATGACAACAAGGATTATTCCCCTATGAATGCCAATGAGACTGATCAAGGGGGGTGACAACAAGGGTAATAATTCATGATAATGTCAGTGTTGTTGGACATGAAGGAAAAATAACCCAAGGAATCCCTCTTGAGAATTCCTATGAGGTGGGTTGGGAGGTATCCAAAAAAATGGGGCCTGCTGGGAATTTTGATGAGGCTAGTCGAGACGAAACCTGACTAATAGGGGACCAAACAGCGAGAAACTTCCTAAGAATTCCAATGAGGTTGGTAACAAGGGATCCCAAAAAAGGAAAGAAACAACCCCAACTAATAATTCCAGTGAGGCTATGAGAAGAAGAGTATGAAAGGAAAACCCTTCCTGAGAATGCCAATGGGGTTGGATAGAAAGGGATAGACTAAAAGAAAACTACTAAGATTAAAATACAAATCATTCTAATAATTTTAATGGGACCAAATAGAAGGGGAAAAATAAGGAAAGGCCTCCTTTTGAAAAGATCGAAAATACAATTCAAATGACACAAATGGTTCATCAATTAGAGTTTGTAAGAGCCCGCAACAACAACAATAAAAATCAGATTTTTCTATTAGATGACTTCCCCTCCAATTTTTGAACTCATTATCACTAATGGAGGGGACTAAACATGGATAGGAGGAGAAGGCCCTAAATATTGTTGATATTTCTTCTATAGATTCGAAAAAAAAAATATCTTTTGATTCGAGCCTCAGTTTGGTGGTATATTTTTGCTCTTCATTTATGTCGGATTACTTTCCTAAATTCAGTATTGGTTTTACTGTTTTGGCATTCTAGCCCAATTTTGAGGTCCAAAACACTTTTTGGGCCAAAACGTGGGTTCACCAATGTAGGGAAAAGTCTATTAAGGGAATTTTCCAATACACTAAATGGGGAAAAGTGTGTGTTGGGATAGTTTGGTCAAATGGGCCCAGATTGGAGAGGTGGCCTTTAGTCTAGTGTGGGATAAAGATGAGACTCGAATAGTTAGTTTTGGTAATGAAAAGGACTTGAAAAAAGGTATTATTATGTAGGTATCATAGATTTCAAGGTAATTTGGAGAGAACGAGACTTTGAGGATATTTGAGCTCATGTGCAAGGAGATTTGGATGTGCGAAGGCCATTAGCACAGTCCGGGTTGCTCAAGTACTTTAAGAATTTGTTAATCTGAGTAGGATAAGGGATATTATCACACATAATGGGGTATTGGGACGCCGATGATGGTGCATTTATGGTCTTTGGTCATCGTCTGGAGATAACCATGCAGGACATATACTTTGTCATAGGGTTACCCCAACTAATGGTGGTATTGGATACTCCACCCATGTTTCATCGAGGGAGGTGAGTAGAGTAGTTCCTAGATCACCATTATACTATTGGCACTTATATTCATGATTATGTGATCTATGTAGGGGACATAGAGAGAATAGATACCCAAGTAGTGGATACAATGGTGATTAGGATACTAGGGTATCACTCTATACACAAGGTAACTAGAGGGAAGATGTATTTGATTGAGAGGTTGTTACAGGGTTCCCAGTTTGGATGGGAACATATAATTTTGATGGTGCTTAACCACCAACTGAAAAACAAAATGGAGATAACAACAAAGGAAATGTTCCTTTGGTACATTATTTTTTTCCTTCTTATTTGAGTACATTCGGACACTACGCCCACACGTGCACATCTGTGATGGAGGGAATGAGGATCCCAAGATGCGTCATTGGTGTGAGTTATTTCCAAGGTGAGGTGGGGGTCATGCAGTTGGGAATGTCTTCTAGTTCTAGTTATTCCATCATTGGGAGTAGATCCTGATGGTGACCAAGGAGTATATGTATTCAAGAATGAAATACCAAGGGGATACATAACTACCTTTTCCAGTGGAATGAGAATGGGGACCTGATAGTAAGGCATAAAATGTATGTGTTTATGATATCTGTTTATTGCAAGATTTGAAATATGCCAATATGTGGTATTGAAAATATGTAGGTGTGAGACTTGCAAATATATCACCAATGAGGCTAGTGAGACAGATGGTGACCAGGGAGGATAGTCCATCTACCAATTCTAGACCAACAAGGTCTAGTGAGGAGGGTGATATGCAGACAGAGATGGGGGACCTCTATTGGAGGTCATATATCTTATCAATCTGGTTATCAAAGCATGGGTGGCTTACCATGGATCACCACTATATAGGTGTTTGTGTTAGGGTGTGATTGGAGTGGCGCTCCATCCTAAAGAGGGTAGGTTCAGTGGGGTAGGTCGTGCAAGACCTCATGTAAGGGAACATGATGCTCTTGGCATGTATTTTTCCATCCAATGGGGATGAACAATAGAGGGGGGATGGATGCCCCTTTGTTTTTTACTTATTCAACATGTGATGGACATGCCATATGTGTAGTAGATTAGCTCTCATTTCTCTTCCATACATCCAAGGCACTACAAATCAAATATCCAAAATTATTTCTAAAAAGAATATCAAAATTATATTCAAGCCTTTCAAAACCATCAAACAATATTTCATATTTTCCAAGGATAATTATGACCCAATACTTTTCCAAGGAGTTTACCATATTCCTTGCTCTTGTGGAAAATCATTTATTGGCCAAACTGGCACATCCTTCAAATATCGTATTAAAGAGCACATATATGATACAACCCACAATCGCATCTCTAAATGAGCTATTGTTGAACACTCATTCAATTCTAAATATTTAACTTTTTTACACTAGAAACAAATATTGGCATCAACACCCTATTACTCATCTCGCATCATATGTGAACTCTCGAAATTGAAAAACATCCTAACAATTTTAACCATGAAGATGGTATAACCTCATCCAATATTGGAATCATGTTGAATTCGTCACATTAGGAAATCAAACTAAAAATATTTTGGCTTCCCCTTCCCCCCTCTCCTCATATGTTTTTCCTCCCTAGTTCC
>ML779949.1:11617-30025 GCA_009831015.1 Picea engelmannii
ATAAGGAAAGTGGGTTAAGCTGGTTAAAAGGTAACCCCTTGAGGAAGCTACATGAAAGTATAAATAAGAGGCAAGGCTCTCTCATTTTAATCACACTTGAGAATATTGAATATATACAGGTGACTGAGGTAACCAAAGGATATCTAAGCCAAATTTCATAGATAATGTGAAGTAAACAAGCCCGAAATTCAAGGGAGGATAAATTCTTTTGATGATGCTTTCTAAGGTATGTTATTTACAAGTCATCTCACCATTTTCACAATAATGTTTTCTCTAGAATGATTCAGACCGTGAAATTGATAGAACATTGAGAAAACATATCCAAATAGTTTTGGTACTAATTTCATCTTGTGTGTTGTTGTATGTTTGGAGTTACAGTCCATGGAAAATAGGGTTTGTGGCTAGTCCTGAAACTAGTCTAAAACAAGTGTTTCAGAAAAAGTGTCATAACTTATTCATAACGGTTCCAAATTAGGTAAGACAAAATGTGTTGGTTAGAGTACATTCTTTATTATTCTGTGTAAATCTTTTAGATCCATACAACAAATATTCCATGCGAGGCACGCTCTACAAGTTCGCTCTCTAGAATAAGTTAGAATTCAACAAGGTATGCCATTTTTGCTATAACTTCTTTTTTGAGAGGTTCCAAGTAGTGACACTTGGAGGAATTGCATAAAACAAACTGAAGAACAATGTGGACTATTTTCAGATCTTTATTCATTACAGGTACATAGTTATGACTATTTCAAGTTAGGATTGTTGACTAATCCAAAACTAGTCATGTGAGACTAAAGTAAAGTTTGATGAAAATGCTAGTCTCTTGTTGTTAAAGTTAAAGAAGGTTTGTAGGTATGTGATCATATACACCAGGTCTATTACACGGTTACAAATCAGATTTGGATGATGAAATTGATGAGGGATTTTGGTTGAAGTACATGTTGGGTACATGGTTGAGACAAGTAGTTGATGAGTTGGCACATACATGAGGTGTATAGTTGATGATGTTGATACATCTTGATGATTCATAGTTGATGAGTAGTTGCTACATGATTGGTACATACTTGGTACATGGTTGGAGGCACTTGTTAGTAGTATTGTTTACACATGGTTTATGAATGATGTAGCATACCTATATTGGTATATTATTAGAAGCACATATTGATCTTGGTGATGATTATGAGTTGTTGTGTTATGCTTGGTTGATTCACATCTTTGAGAGTTTTCTTGGTGTTTGATCTTGGTGAGTAGATCTAATTTCGTTGATAAGATTGATGAGACAGGTTGTTGTGATAGGTTGTTTGGACAGGTTGTTGTGACATGTTATTTGTATAGGTTTGGTGCATGGTTGATGCACTTGTTCATGGTACAGGTTGGTGCATTGTTGATGCACTTGTTTATGGTATAGGTTGATTATAGGTTGGTTGGTATAGGTTGGTGTATGGTTGATGCACTTGTTTGTGGTACAGGTTGATTATAGGTTGAGGTACAGGTTGATGCATGGTTGATGCATGGTTTAGGTTATTGGTACAGGTTGTTTGGTGCAGGTTGATTGGTACAGGTTTACAACAATATATCTCACAGTGATAGTGTGACAATGGTTCCATCATTCTACTTATACGTCAGGGTGGTTGGAAGGGGCAAGTATAGGTGGTTGTAGCCACCTTTCGGTTGTAGTCGGAGAACATAGGGGGTTGTAGCCTCCTTCTGGTTGTAGCCAGAGAATTGGGGAGTTGGAGCTTCGCTCAGGTTGTAGCCTGAAAAACTAGGGTGTTGGAGCCTCCTTCAAGTTGTAGCTGGAAAACAAAGGAAGTTGGTGCTTCCAATGAATATAACTCTTCAAGACATATAAGAAAAAACATTATGTGGTTTTCTCCCGCTTTGAGTTTCCACATAAAAACACTGGTGTACTGTGTATATGTATGATTGCTCATTTGTTCATTGTTTATTTACTTTGAAATTATTGGATGATAATGCTACACTGATATAACACTTGCATTATATGATTAAAAAGGATTAAATTACTCTATTACTGATTCACCCCCCCTCTCAGTAATCCAACAATATCTAGTTGTCTAATATATTAATTTCATGTCCCCATTTTTGGGTTCCCCTACTTTGTAGTAGAAGGGATTTCCATGGCTTGTCAGTGGAGAAAAAGGTGTAAAAAGGGGGGTCATTTAATGTCACTTAGTTAGGATATGTGATGTTTTTAAAGTGAAATTAGAGAAGTAAAATAAATTTAGATTAATAAGTTACTTAACCATTATTAAAGTGACTTTTAATCTTAAAGTGAAAATTGGAGGGAAAATAAAGGTTATATTTGACTTATTAAAAAAGGGGGATTCTAGAAGTTACATTTGATTTGGTAAAAAAGGAGAAAGTTCTATAAGGCATGGAAAAATGATAAAATGAGGGGTAGAGCCTCACTTTGGTATTATGATTTGATATCTTATTGAGTTCTCTTGTAGCCAACATTTTCATTCGGGTTTTGAGAAAAACCCTTCCACTGCAGGTATAGTTTGGGTGGTGCAATATCCACCCTAACTAGACAAGGAGGAGGATCCATCCAGGATCTTCATTGGATCTTCATCTTGGGTTTTTTTGAGTTTTGGGTTGTAGTGATTTTCTTGGAGAGGTTGTGGCACTTAGAGGGTTTGATCTCATCAGTTGAGGAGTCCATGGCATGATTCTAGGTTTTGGCTTGTATTTTGCTAAAGACTGGTTCACACTTATCATTAGCTAATTCAATACATCTTGATACCTTTTTATGAAAGAAGGATGTTAAGGAAAGTGTTTTTTAGCTTAAGATTGTTTCAGTGGATGCTCTAATTTTTGCAACCCCATCATAACCCAAAAACTCAATCCCATTGACCTAAGTCATCATCTAGTTTATTATTGTTATCTTAAGTCTTGCACTAAAGAGATGATATGCTCTAACCATGTTATTCTAATTGAGATAGATAGCCATACTACTTAGCTTCCATATTGTACCAAAGGAGGAAAATTGTATCGTTGTGTAAAGGAGGAAAATTGAATCGTTGAAGCACTTTCTGGGTTTTAATGATCAACATGCAAGGATCTTTAGGATGCATGATATACAAAACATTTAATAAAATTGAATCTATGCCTATATATTAAATGAAAACTCTCACGCCAATATGGTTTTGAGATAGCAATGATGGAAACCTATTACGTTCCTTCTCTTTTCTTCTGCAGTAAGACAATATTTCTCTTCTTCTTTTATTTTATTATCCTTGGCCTCCCTTTTTTGTTCTCAGCAATGCTTCTGATCAAAAGGCTCTACTAGGATTCATGTCTGCAATTACTCCTTATCCACTATCCACTACTGGGAAACCCAATGCTTCATTATGCGGGTAGACAAGCATCACATGCAGTCGGTGTAGACACAATGTGGCTTCTTTAAATGTTTCAAGCATGGGATTACAAGGTACTATCTCTCCTCTTCTCGACAATCTCTCCTTTGTTAAACTTATTGACCTTAGCAATAACAGTTTCCACGGTCACATTCCCTATCAATTAGGAATCCTCTTTCGCTTAAAGATGCTTCACCTGTCTCTTAATCAACTCCAAGGTTCTATTCTGTCAACTCTTGGTGGCTATTGCAATTTACAAAACTTGACTCTGCCCTATAACAATCTCACAGGAAACATTCCCTCATAAATATGTGTTCTCCCCAAGTTACTATTCATTAACTTGAGAATGAACAATTTGACGAGTACAATCATGACCTGCTTAGGAAACATGTCCTCTTTGCATTACATAGTTTTTCGTAGCAACAACCTTCACGTGCATGTTCCTTTCGAACTGGGTATGCTAAGCCAACTGATCTTTATAGATATGATCGATAACCATATCAGAGGTCGAATTCCATCTTCTTTGTCTAACTGCACCAATCTTCAGGTATTGGGATTAACCCTTAACCAGGTTATTGGTAAGAAGACTCTATCTAGACCTTAATCAACTACTATATGTTTTGAAAATGATGAGGATTCGGCTTTCATTTCCACACATGCACTTAAAGGATCACCAGGGTACATTCCTCCAGGTGTTATTCAAACTATATAACATATTAAGCAATGTTATGAGTTTCTTATATTTATTAAAAATTGTGAACAAGAAACCTTTAGATGATGATCTATGAATGCATAATATGGAATAGGTGGACATGTTACAAGAAAAGGTGATGTTTATAGCTATGGAATACTACTATTGGAGATGCTCACTAGAAAGAAACCGACCCAAAACATGTTTTTGGAAGGAATGAACTTGCAAAAATGGGTGGAGAGTGGTTTTCCAAACCGAGTAAGAGAAGTGGTGGACATGGGTCTATTGAGAAGGATTAGTACATGTATTGAAGAAGATAAGGACCTCAATTGCCTTAATCAACTGATAAATGTGGGCTTGATATGCACAAAAGAATCCCCTAAAGGACGACCTACTATGATGGATATTGTGGGCACACTACAAAGCATCAGAGACACTTTTCTGAGCCTCGTTCCAAAAGTCCCATAAGATATAACACATTTGTTGGGAAAGAAAATAACTACTCTCAACAACACTAGTAAAGGTCAAAGGTCATCAACATTCTAGTCTATTATAAGGGAGTGGTGGTTGTATAACTAAACCATGAAGTGATTTGAGCCCATTATCATTAATTACATCTAGTTCAAGTCTTATTCCCCTTTCCTTCTTTTTGTAGAAATCTTTGTTGTCAAGTGCATGCAATTGTAAACAATCAACTTAGATCCACCATACATGGTGTTTTGGAAATGTTTATATGATTATATAAAATTTCCCATCGTATCTTAAGAAAACTTTATGGTAAATATCCTTTCTATATCTATAATTAAATGCATTGCACTCTTGTTTTATAAATACATCAATAGTTTTTTATTTGTTTTAAATAATTAAAAGAATAGACATCTATAATTAAATGCATTGCAATCTTCTTTTATTAAATACATCAATTGTTTTGTATTTGTTTTAAAAGATTAAATTAATAGAAATAATTTTTAATTTAAATAATTATTAAAGGGAATATCTTGATTAATATAATTATTGGAGGGAATATCTCAATACACTAGTTAGATTTGTGTGCATCATAGTGTGCTACACTATAAAACTCACTTTTAACTTCAATTACCAAAAATTGTCATGGGAAACTACTTTGTAGTGATATTCCAAAGACCTTGAGTCAAGGATGATATATGCTTCTAGAATCATATAAAATAGAGAAGGAAATTAGAAAATGTAAAATAATTTTTCTGATTCCAATCCTATATGTGCTTGTTATACATGTTATAACTAGGCTTCCCTACATTCAAAAGTTGATAAGGTTGTTTTTCCAATAAAATTTCGGAATTTTATATCTAGTTGTATCGATTAATGAATCTGAGGTTCATAGATGTTTTTGATCCCTCTTAGTGCTTAAAAGATCCTAGGTTAAAATAGATTGTATTCTAGTTAGTATTTTGGATTGAATCATATTGGTGAATGAATCCATTCCCTAGTCTAACTCCAAACTCTTATGAGAGATTTGAACTATTTCAATCTTTGGATGTGGTTGGAAACTTGGGGACTTCAACATGTATACATGTAGTGGGTCATGTTTATGTGCATGCGAGTATATCATTGAAGGGTTGGATGGGCTAGAGTTATGTATTCCCTTTAACATTTTCTATGCCTGTGTGCACCAGAGATCAAATGCACTTATTTTCTCTGTCACTTCTTAATTTGATGTCCTTAGAAACCTTAAAATCTTGCTAAAATATCAATGTCTCTTTTTCCAAATCCAAGTATTTTGATGAAAATATTAATGGCTTAGGAACCTTGTTAAAGACCACAATTTGGTCCTTTGGTTGAGGAAACATGTACATGGTTAAAAGGTTTATAGTTCCAATTTTCTCGATATTATTAGTTATGATTCCATTGGCTCATTTTAATTCAAATACATGATTTATTATTGAATATTGACAAATTATATACAAATAAATATGTATGAAAATACAAGCAAGAACATATGGATTTCTCCTAAATCACTATAGACTAAAACATGTATTTGATGGATATACGAAAGAGATTTCAATATTCTTAAAAAAATATTTGAAGAATCCTATGCTTTTAACAAGGATGTTGTAGTCTTGTCACAAGTATCACAAAATTAATAGAATTAGGCTTGATATATGTATAATTTCACTACAAGATTATGTTGGTTGAATATGTAGTTGAACATAATTTTAAATTACAACGTTAAAATGTTTTCTATTATATTTCACTTTCAAATATATGTATGTTGCAGTTGAGAGATGGGATGATGTAGTGAAGGTGATATTAGTGATAAAAGAATAGGGTTAAAAAAATTAGGTTGTAGTTTAATTCAGATAAATTGTTGGAGATAGATCACACCCTCTACCACCAAACATTTATGTGACGTTGAGGGCCTTTTCTGGATAGATACAAGAGGTTTATGGTATGCACCCAATACAAACATTGTGTCAGTAACAACAATAAGGGACACATGCTCAACAGTCATGGAAAAAGGTTATATATTTCATTTGGTCTTATCAACACAAGGCATTGCTATAAGGGATCACTAAAATATTTTGTGTGTGCAGTGATAGACACAACACAACCAAGTTAATTTCCAATATTATGAGAAGAGATTGTGAAAAACAAAAATTGTTTCCATCATTTCATGAATGAATTGTGTCCCTGTGGGGGATAATTCATGAGTATAATAGAAGCAAGCAACAAAATTTACATAATATAACTCTTAACTACATAACATAACTATACATCTTTGATGTTATGCATCATGTTTGAGTATATTTTATTTCCACTATAATCTAGTGTGTAGCAATCAAGGATACAACAACCAAGTAACTTAAGAGCTTATGTCCTAGATTGATTATTGTATGAAACAATGAAGGCATTGTTTATCTTAATCTCTGGTACTTGTTTTTAAGAAAAAATATAAATAAAAGCTCAAGGTCCTTATTAGTCCCTACCCTTCAGGATGCAAGGATTATTAGTAATCAATTTTCCATTATTCTATTAGTCCCTACCATAAATTGTCATGCAAAACTACTTTGTAGGGATATTCTAAAGACCCTAAGTGAAGGATAATATATGCTTCTAGGATCATCTAAAATAGACAAGAAAATTAGAAAATGTAAAAGAAGTTTTTTGAGTTTCCAATCCTAGTTGTGCTTGTTGTACATGTGATCATGTAATATTCCAGATATAAAAAAGTATACAGAAAATAAATAAATAGCTAGAAATGGCAGATGAACAACAATATAACCAGAACAACAGCACAATAATACCAAAATGATACCAGAATAACACTAGAAAGAGCACTTTGATTACTGAGAGAAATGTTCACTTGCCTCTTCGAGGGGGCAACCTCCAGCAGAGCAGATCTCTATTACAATAATATCCAAGACAAAAGTTCTCATATGCTCGACTCCTATTTATACTAAATATGTCTATCAAAAGAACCATCTAGAGGAAGATCCTTCTAGAAGTAGAAGCTTCTGTTAGGTCTTCTTACATTGGACTTATTCTTCCTTATTGATAGGCCTTATTAATATTGACCTTTATTAAATCGAAATATATTATTCTACCTACGTGAGGGGTTAGGTACCTAACATGTCCTCCCCCTTAAAAACAACCTTGTCCTCAAGGCTTGAGATGTGGAAATTGTTGTAGAATGGTAGCTGGTTCCCAAGTGGCATCTGTTGGAGTTGTATATTTCCACTGGACTAAAAATTCCTTGATGGTTCGTTGGCGCAGACGATGCTCACGCTGGTCCAAAACTTCTTGTGGATGTAACCAAATGGATCCTTCTTTGTCCAACTCAGGAAGGTTGGTTTGAGTTTGGCACTTAGTTCCAATCAACTTCTTTAAGCAGGAAACATGAAAAACAAGATGGAGCTTAGAATGACTAGGAAAAGTTAACTGATATGCCACCTGTCCCACACACTTGAGAACGATATAAGGACCGTAAAATTTGGGCGCCATTTTCTGACAATGGTCAGCCTTGAGGGAATTTTGCTTGTAAGGTTGTAGTCAAAGAAACACCTGATCCCCTTCTGCAAATTGACATTCAGAGCAACCTTGATCTTCTTGTTTCTTCATGCGATTATGGACCATGACCAAATTCTCTTTGAGGGTACAAAGAATAGCCTCTTGAACTGTAAGCATTTGGTCAACCACTTGTACCTTTGAGACACTTGGAAAATATGAGAGAAATGAAGGTGGATTTTTTCCATATATCGCTTCAAAAGGAGTCATGTAGGTAGCTATATGGTACGAAGTGTTGTACCACCATTCAACTAGTGGTAACCATTGAGCCCACTGATTTTTCCTTTCCAATGTAAAACAACTCAAATATGTTTCCAAACACTTGTTGACAACTTCAATTTGACCATCAGTCTAGGGATGATAATTTGTGCTGAGATGCAATTGGGTTCCTTGTAGCTTGAGCAGTTCTTTCCAAAAATTGTTGGTGAAAGTTGGGTCATGATTAGAAACAATAGAATGTGGCATGTGATGAAGCTTGAAGACCTGATCCATGAAAAGTTGAGCCACAGTGGATGTTGTAAATGGGTGTTGAAGAGAACAAAAATGAGCATACTTGGAAAGACGATCAACTACCACCATGATGACTGATTTATTGCCCGATTTAGGTAAGCCTACACTAAAATTCATAGAGATATCCTACCAAATAGCAGGTGGAATCGGAAGCAGTTGTAGTGTGCCAGGAGATTTGAATGTTTCACCCTTGTTGCATTGACACACATCACATTCAGCCACAAAATTACGAACGTCCTATTTCATACCATCCTAGAAAAAAGAACGTTTGACCCTATCATAGGTTTTGGTAAACCTGAAGTGCCCATCTATGGGTGTAGCATGAAGCTCAGAAAGTACCGTGGATTTAAGTTTTGACTATTTACTTAAATACAAATCGCCTTTGTATCGAAGCTCATCATGGAGCCAAGAGTACCCTGGGGAAACTGGAGAATTGGACTACAATTGTTGTATCAGATGCAAACTTTTGGGATCATGTAGCCATTCCTGGTGAACAGCTTGGAGCTAATCTGGTACAATGAAGGAGAGAGAAAAAAGGGACCCTTCATCTTCATCTTTTCGGGAAAGTGCATCCTCAACCACATTTTCTTTACTTTTCTTGTAAATGATCTCATAATCATGTCCAAAGAGCTTAGTCACCCATTTTTGTTTCTCTGGGGAGGAAATACATTTTTCTAGAAAATACTTGAGGCTTTGATGATCTTTCTTAATTTGGAATCGTTTCCCCAATAGATAAGGGTGCCAAAGATCAATGGCATGTAGAATAGCCAACATTTCCTTTTCATAGATTGACTTGCCCAAATTTCACTCAGACAATTGTTTGTTGGTAAATGCAAAAGGCCGACCCTCTTGCATAAGGATAGTGCCAATTCCTTTCCCTGAAGCATCACATTCCAGGATAAAGGTATTTGTGAAATTAGGAAGGGCTAGGACTAGAGTGGTGCACATGGCCATCTTCAAGGTTTGAAAATCCTAAGAAATTGTTGGAGTCCAAGTGAAAGAACTATTTTTAAGGAGTGCAGTGAGAGGTGCCACAATATTTCCATAATTCTTAAGAAACTTGCAATAATAACCTGTTAATCCCATAAATCCATGCAATATTTTGAGAGTCTTTGGGTGTGGCCAGTATTGCATGGCTTCAATCTTTTTAGGATCCACCCTGACGTCGGCCTTGCCAACAAGATGAACCAAATACTTGAATTCCGAGGTGTCAAAAGCACATTTAGATTGTTTCAGGAAAAGTTGGTGCCGTGAGAGTAGATGGATAAATCGATCCACATGAGTAAGATGGTCCATCCAAGTTTTTCTATAGATGAGGGTATCATCAAAGAAAACTAAGACAAAATGACAGAGAAAAGGAGGAAAGACATGATTCATGAGGCTTTGGAAAGTGGAGGGAGCATTACACAAGCCAAAGGGCATGAACAAAAACTCATAGTGGCCCTCATGAGTTATAAAGGTATTCTTAGGAATGTCTGCCTCTTTCATAGAGATCTAGTGGTAGCCAGAACGAAGATCAAGTTTAGTAAAGAATTGGGCGCCACTCAATTCATCCAAGAGGTCATCAATGACAGGAATGGGAAATTTGTCTTTAATGGTGAGTTTGTTGAGGGCGTAGAAGTAAAGACACATGCGCCAAGAACATTCTTTCTTAAGGACCATGACCACGGGAGAAGAGTAGGGGCTCGTACTAGGGAAGATAACACCTGCGTTGAGTAGTTCTTGAACCATTTTCTCAATTTCATTTTTTTGGGAAAATGGGTGACGATAGGGACGGATATTGGAAGGAAGTCTTCCTGGGACAAGGGGAATGGAATGAACATGAACACCATGGGAAGGAAGGAGTCCCCGGGAAGTGGAAAAAACCACTTGATGTTAAGAGAGGATGGATTGGAGGTCCTGCGGCACAGAGGGTGTCTCATTTTCTTATATGGCATGGAGTTGGGAAATAATGCCAGAATGACCTTTTTTGAGCAGCTTTTCCATGTGATGGGAACTAATGATCTCTGGGGAACCGACAATGATGCCTTGGAACTTATATTGTTGGCCCTCCTAGTCAAATTGCATGTTTAATTCCTTAAAATCCATGAGAATGGGACCGAAAGTTCTTAGACATTCTTCACCCAACACAATGTCACAACCACCCATGTCAATAGAAAACATATGAGATTTCAGGTTGTAGTCACCAATTTGGAGACACACATTTTCACAATGCCCTCCACATTTCATGGACCCGCCATTGGCAATCGTGATTTGGAAATTATTGACTGCACAGATATAGAAATTAGTTTCTTAGGCAATGTGGTGATGAATAAAATTATGGGTGCTACCAGTATCAACAAGAATGATGACCTTCCTATGCTTGATGTAACCAATTATCTTGAGGGTTTGGGGAGTAGAGAATCCAGTGAGAGCATTTAGGGAAATGATCGGTTCTACTTTGGGAGGGTCTAAGGGAGGAGTTATGTCAGTGGGTTCAGGTGACACGGACACAAGGGAAGCCTCAACATCCTCTTCTGAAACATCCTCCAAGATGGCCATAAAAATATTTTGTTCCTTACACTTGTTTCCTAAAAAATATTTGTCATCACAATTATAACCAAGGCCTTTGAGTTTGCATTCATCCATTTCGGCCCTGGTCAATTTTTGGATCTTTAGTGGAGTAGAAGGAGGAGTGGGATTTATTGGTTTAGTGTGAGGAATAAAGGAGGGTTTTTGGTTTTGAGAAGAGAAAACCTGTTGTGCTTCCTTAGCTCTTTTAGTAGCCTCAACCTAACTCTGAGGCCAAGCCATGAGGACATGGGCATGAATATCATCCTTGATGCCACTGATAAAACATTCTCGGAAAAAAGCATCAGACATGCCCTCCGTACGAAAAGCCAGTCACTCAAAAGAAGCTATAAAGTCTTCTATTATCTCAGATTGTTTCAACTTTTTCAAACAACCTAAATGGTTGGTGTCAGTGTCAAAGCATTCATAAAGCTCTGCCACAAAGTGTGTCCAAGCAACATACCCTTGGTGGGTAGTTTTTCTCCATTGCCACCATTGCCAACATTCTTGATCTAGATGGAGAACACCATACTGGAGTTTGGTCAACTCATCTGTAATGTCGTAAAAAGAGAAATAATTTTCCATTTGAGTTACCCAACCATTGGGATCCGAGCCATTGAATTTGGTCACATCCACATGCAGAAGGCGTAGGTCATGTTGAAAGTGATGGGGCTAAAAATTATGGGAATGAGAGGAAGTTTCACGTTCAGTATGCAAAGGTGGGTCAGATAAAGGAGGCTCTGCAGGGATATGCAGCTTGGTGTAGATCATCATAGTGACAGATTCAAGTTGGGTAGTAATGTCTTGTTTGAGGTCTTGTTTAAGTTCCTCGATTGAGGCAAGGATGGAGGAATGCATGTTTTTATTGATGGTGGCAATATTGGCACTGAGCTGTCTCACTTCTTGTTGGGTCTCTATGAAATTAGAGTGCAAGGTATTGAAGCGAGCTTCCAAGTCTTGGCTATGAGTATGGGCCATGATGACGAGGGAACCAAAAAGGGGTAGGTGAGGTCAAAAATATTACTGAAAAATGATAGGTATGAATGCAATAAGGGAAAAGAGAGAAATCCAATGGAATATGTCTCAAATAATGGTGCCAACAGGATCCAGAATTTTTTTTTTTTACACATGCGGAGTTATACTCTGATCTGAAGAATACCACAGTGATGAAATGCCCAAATGCCTAATCAAGAATAACTTTGTAGTAATTTGGCAAATCGAATTCACAATACATAGTTGTGCGGCAATAGATCTTGTTTCCTGTTTTTTTGTTTCTGTCCCCAAAGGTTAGGTATTCAAGGGTTCTACAGACAAGGGTTTGCCCTGTGCTATATCTCTCTGATATACTTGCGGGGTCCAATAGTAGTACTTGGCCCAATATCTCAGGGCACCAACTAAGGATGCTAGATTTTTCCCTTATCCATACTACCCGACTACCTAGGTACTAGAGAGTATCTTCCCGAGTGTTTTTCTCAGTGGAACTATAACAGTCAGGTGACCGATTGATGTATCTATGAAGGGCTTCATGAAATCTAGGTCGATCCGTATACAGGTGTTGTCGGATGCACTACCACTCGAAGGGGTACCAACAGAGGTTACAAGGGTGGGAAACATATGTGTGCTTAAGTACCACTTGTATTTCCTACGTGTATGAATCCCCGACCATGGGTTTATGCGTGTAACAATATATTTTTGTAGCTTAAAGACGTTGAAATACGTCTCTACCCTGAAAGAAAATTAACCCACAATTTTCTGCTAAGGAAGGTGCTATGATACCACTTGTAATATTCCAGATATAATAAAGTATGCATAACAGAAATAAATAGCTAGAAATGGCAGATGGACAACAATATAACCAGAACAACACCACAATAATACCAAAATGATACCAGAATAACACCAGAAAGAGCACTTTGATTACTGAGAGCAATGTTCACTTGCCTCTTCGAGGGGGAAACCTCTAGTAGAGCAGAGCTCTATTACAATAATATCCAAGACAAAAGTTCTCATACCCTCGACTCCTATTTATACTAAATATGTCTATCAAAAAAACCATCTAGAGGAAGATCCTTCTAAAAGAAGAAGCTTCTATCGGGTCTTCTTACATTGGGCTTATTCTTCCTTATTGCTAGGCCTTATTAATATTGACCTTTATTACATTGAAATATATTATTCTACCTACGTGAGGGGTTAGGTCCCTAACAGATAACTAGGCTTCCCTACATTAAAAAATTGATAAGGTTGTTTTTCCAATAAATTTTCAATATTTTAGATTGAGTCTTATTGATATAAATGAATCTAAGGTTCATAAAGTGTTTTTATCCCTCTCAGTACTTAATAAATCCCAAATTAAGATGGATTTAATGTTAGTTATCATTTTGGATTGAATCATATTGGTGAATGAATCCATTCCCTCCTCTAACTTCTTATGAGAGATTTGGGTTGTTTCCTATTCTCTGTGGAGAGCCCACAAAAGCATAGTATAATAACCCAAAATATTTAGATGTGGTTCCGAACTTGGAGACTTCGGGACTTATGCATGTTGTGGGTCATGCTTCTGTGCATACAAGTATATTATTAAAGGGTTGGATGGGCTAGAGTTATGTATCCCCTTGATATTTTCTATGCCTATGTACACCAGAGATCAAATTCATTCGTTTACTCCCTCACATCTCAATCGATTATCCTTAGAAACTTTAAAATCTTGTTAAAGTCTGAATGTCTCTTTGTCCAAAACCAAGTATTTTGATGAAAAGATTAATAACTTAGGTATCTTTTTAAAGACCTCAATTTGGTTCTTTGTTTAAGGAAACATGTACATTGTTAAAAGGTTTATAGTTCCACTTTGCTAAACATTATTAGTAATGATTCCATTGACTCATTTCAATATTCAAATACATGTTTGATATGTTGTCCTTCTTACTTTGTTGCATATTGCATATTGACAAATTATATACAAATAAATGTGTACGAACATACAAGGAAGAACATCTAGATTTCTCCTAAATCACTATGGACTAAAACATGTATTTGATGGATGTAGAGAGGAGTTTTCAATATTTTTAAAGAAATATTTGAAGACCCCTGTGCTACAAATGTTGATGAGAAATACCATATTGTACAATCAAGTGCGATCGGTGTTGAGCTCAGGTAAGCACTAGGGTAGAGAACTTATGTGAACTTAAAGTTCCGCTAAGATAACTTGGATCAATCATGCTTCAACTGCTTCCTCTCTCTTCCAGTGCTGCCAAGGGAGGGGCCTGCCCTCCTAACGCTGAGACTTCTCATGTGAAATTTTCCAACTCCTTACGGTAAGAAGTAGGGAGCTTCTTCATTCCCTCGATCACCTCATGGGAATTTTCAACCTTGTTGTTTTAAACAAGGTCATTAATAAGCATCTTTGCAATCTTGAGATTGGGCATACAAATTTTAAGCATGCTCTCACTGCAGAACTCATAAGTTCTGTCAAAATTCCCACCCTTTGATAGAAAATAAATGAGGTGGAATAGGTCACTGGACCTGGAACACACCCCTTACGAGAGATAACAAAAAATATTCACTTTGCCTTTGTCATATTATTGTCCCTAAAAAAACCAACAATGAGTGTATTGAAGTGGATAATATTTGGATTCAATCCTTTAGAAACCATTTCATCCAAAATTGTTTCGGCATTGCTAGTTTTATGGCATCCACAAAGGTTGTGCATCGTAATTTTTAACATCTGGAGGGAATGATCTGGACATTTTTCCCAAAAGATCATCAGCCTTCTTCTGTTTCCCTTGCTTGTACAAGGCCGATAAGATAGTATTATAGGTATAAGTGTGAGATTTATAGCCATGTTTTCTCATTTCACCCAGGAATGAATATGCAGACTCGTGCTCATTCATTTCACAAATAGCCTCAACTACAATATTGTAACTTTTCAGGTTTGTTGATACATCCAATGCCTTTATAGAAATCATGAGCCAATTTGGGGTTTTTAGATTCAACAAGGGCATCGAGTAGGGTATTAAAGGACTTGATAGTCAATGAAATATCCTCTTTGCCTCTGTGAGGAATAATTGGTGAACATAACACAAGCAAGAAACAAACTTAACTACATAATATAACATAACTATACATTTGTACATCTTAGATGTTGTGCATCATGTTTGAGTCTCTTTTATTTTCACTATAATCTAATGTGTAACAATCAAGGATACATCAAACAAGTAACTTGTTGAATTGGTTAGTAGTGTATACAGTTCATTGGTTCAAAGATGAAAGGGCTCAATTCTTTTTGGGTTTTCATTTTTAATGATTTATGTGATGCTAATACTACAAATATGATTTGATGTTGATATATATCATAGGGATGTTTTCTCTTGATGGGGATTTTGCGGTTACCTGAATCTTTCTCAGCAGGAAAAGATTGACATGCAATTTTTACTTCTATATTTTTCGTTGAGTAGATGTGATTTGAAAATGAATGTGTTCCTAAAGCAAGGTTGTAGAGAAAAATGGATATGTGTGATATTTTGCATACAAAATAGATGTGTGGTATTTTTCATCTGTTGGGCTTGTGTTTGAAGATCACCAAACTATATGATTTTGGAATTTGGTTCTTTTCAGTGAGACTGACCTATGTTGTATAAAATAAATGAGCCCTCATTCGTAGTGTTACTTTGACTCCAAGTGAATCTGTGTTATGAGATTCATGTGTAAGTTGAATCTCAATGAACACCCAAAAGCCCATTGTTGGACGAAGAGAACTGGAAAGACATGATCACAAATTTTCGAACGATATCTCAAATAATTCTAGAATGGTATCCAACAACTCCACGATATCGAAATTAAAGCAACTTTTCTTTACAAAAGTTGTTGACTTCATGTATTGTTAAGCACATCTTTCTTATTAAATAATAGATCTTTAAAACAAATTTATTATTAAATGGAGTAATGATTGATGTGAGATTAAAATATAGTTTTTTGTTTGCAAATTATTGAGACACCAAGATATATATATATATATATATATATATATATATTATGTAATTAGCAATTAGCTCTAAACTATTTTTTTAACATTTAAAATTTTTAATAATGATTTTGTATATTAGGCTCAAGTTATAAGAAATTGCATGTTAAGTTGAGAACAAATGTAAAGGCATATCATGTTTTTTTTTTGTTTGTTAATTGGTGCGAGACCTGGTGGCTACGCGATTAACCTGTGGCTTGAGAAACCGCGACTCAGGGGCATCTAAGCCGTCAAGATCACCCAGGGATCGCACCCGGCCTGAGCCACACCAACCCTTAACATGGTTGGATTTTTTTGTCCCCGCAGGTTTCGAACCGGTGACTTTAACATCACGGAGTGGCTTAACAACACACTCCGTCACCGACTGTCCTACACCTCGGGGACGTAAAGGCATATCATGTTACGTTGAGAAAAAAAATCCATATTATGAAGGAAATGCAAGCCAAGTTTTTGTTGTATGATGTGCACAATCTTTTGTTGTTGTTGCCAAGCGACCTTGCAATGAATTTGATCATTTAACATTTATAAGTTAGGATGTTGAAGGTCAAGTGTTTGATAAATTGTTGCATGCCAAGTGTTTGACAAATGGTTACATATGAAGTGTTTGCACATAGGTCTTTTTGACAAGTGTTTGTGAAACCTATTATACTGACTAGTTTTTATATTATGGTTAAGTCTCTATTGACACATCTAAATTAACCCGAAAATAGTAAGGGGTTACTCCCAGTAAGAAGTCTCAATTATACCTCTCACTGTTTGGAATAGGGAACCCATCCAGATTTTGGCCCAACAACCATTTGTGATTCAGTTTTACCAATTGTAGCTCGGTCCATTGATGAGGGTGAATGGTGGATGGTTATGCAAATGGAAGATGTAGATGAAGACTATGCAAATGAAGGTATCTAACCTACTTCTAATCTACCCTATCCTAGATAGGAGCAAATTAACATAAGTGAATGAATTGTGACATGAAACTAACTCTACCAATAACTTCACCCAAATAGTTGAAATGAAGAAATAAAGTCAGATAACACATGCACATAAATATATAACTAGAATAGTCTAAGTCACTGTATCACATATTTATTCTCTCAAGACATGTAATATAAGAAAGAGTAACAAAAATGCAAGAAAACATGTATTGCATTAGAATATTCCATAAATAAACATGCTCTTACATCCAATGTGAACAATAAACATTCTGCTTGAAATAGTTCGTAGCAAAACAATGACACAACGAGTCCTTCTCTCTATCAAAAGTTGGCCCTCAGGGCTTCTCTATGTCAACAATTTCAACAATAGTACATGAAACCTCTAAGGACAACTCTCCAATTTTTAGTTGACATTGTATTCCCAAAGTAGTTCATAAGTGTACAATGTTTGAAGATCCAAAAGCTCCACCTTTGGGTACAATTTTAGTATTTAATGAAGTTCAATGTGACCCTTTGCCTTCTTCCTTCTTTTGTGACCTTTTGTCTTCCAACGTTTGTCTTGTTCCCTTTGTAATGATGAAAAACAAAGACAATTGTTACAATTCAAATTTATATTCTAGTACTGGTGGGACATCATATATTTCGACCATATGTGCCCTGTGCACCATGAAGACTGGTCTGGACATGGAAACATTTTCGTCATTCGAGTTTAATAGTCGATCGTCGTAGAGTTTCTGGCTATCCTCTTCATCCATTTGCCTTAGATTTTCCTTACTACTCCTCTATTACAACTACATCTGTTGTTATTTCTCCTTGGTCGTCTTTGCCTATAGATTGCATCGCGAGAATGTTGAGTGAAACCCTCCTCCGCTCGGTACCTGGCACCATTCCACATATAATAAATGAGCATAACTCCAAATAAACTATCAATACAATCATTAGAACGCATAAAACAAAGACATTAAATAATTAAAATATCAAGTAAACTTCCCTGGATTCAATCCTTGATTTGTCTGCTCATGATTGAAGCGTTGCGTTCTCCGAGACTGTCAACAAGGTACCAGATCTTCATCTTGAAAAATTAAGGTCCATTTGTTATTTTTCCCATCGTATAAATTTGAGAACCCGCTAGAGTAGTGCCCACGCGACCTTTACCAAGGCTGATATATTTACCTTTAACCCCGATTTGTTTCATCTCTGCCAATGAAATTTATCCCTCACGATTTTTTACAGTAATACTAACAAAGGAACTCGAAAACCATTGGCGACAGGCCATCATTGGCCAAGGATAGA
>ML779949.1:44679-72156 GCA_009831015.1 Picea engelmannii
TAAAAGCTTATCCTAAATAATAAACCCTTAGAAATTTACTTCGGCTTTTTTGCAGTACAACTACATCAATCATAGGGAAAATGGAATTGCTTGGTTGATATTAGAAAATATCTGAACAGACCAATTAACCATAGAAATAATATATTAAAAACTATCAAATCCTCCATTAAATTAATTTTCCATGTTTCAGTTTTAAATCTTCAATCTAAACTGATATTTCATTTTTCAATCACAAACTCAGTGATAGTTGTTGAGCGAACCTAGGTAGATTTTTGTTGGATTTCTGTACAGATCAATTATTCCCTCTTAAGTTGTTCTAGTAGTCTTTATGTGCCTATTGCCACTTCTCAATTCCAAGCACTTGGTCCTTATTTCTAGTTGTTCCCAAATTCTAGGAAGAGTCTTACATTCACTAGAAATCATTGAAATGGGCCTAATCTCTCCCTATATAAGAAATAATTGAATACACATCCTATCACAAATTTGTTCAAACAAAAATATAATACATGAATGTCTATCATCCTATAACAACAACTGACATATGAATTTTTAAAAAGTGACCTTCATTTTTGTCTGTCTTTGTTTTACTTTGAAGAGAAATTAGATAGCTACAAAGTCAAGGAAATTAAGAATAGGAGATTAAATAAGTATATAGCTAATAACTTTAGATTCTACATATCAACACCTTCATGATCGAGGCGAAGAAGCATATCAAGACCCAGTTGCACATATAAATGATTGTTATGAAGAGTCTGATGTTCTTTATATATGATATTTTGTTGGCCAAGAAGTGAGAGCAAAGAAGGGTGCATATCGTGATAGGGAGTAAGAATCTGAGGGGTTTTTCTTAGATATATGTCATTATAAATTGCATTTATAAGCATTTGGATAGCCTCAAGAGAAAGAAACAAGTGAGTAATAATGACTGGATCAATCAGTTACTCCCCCTCTCACATCAACTACAATTTGTATCCTTTCCTCTTGGATGTTAGTTGGGCACAGACCTTCTCTATCCTCCTCTCTACTTTCATGTTTAGAAGAATGACCTTGTTTTCCTCATGAATGTTGTTGACGTAGAGTGCCTAAAGGCACCTACAACTACCCTACTATAAGGAGTGGAGCCATAGTTCCCCATTCTTCGTATCACTTCCTTTCAAAATCGTCAAGATGGGATAGAATATTGTCGCAGGTGACAACCTAAATACTGAACTTTTCCCCCATCGCTACATAATCAACTCCACTATATCGTGAATTTTTTTTTCCAACACCCCTTGCTCGCTCTTACCGTAAATGATTTTTTCCAAAATCTATGTTAACACAACTACTTCAGACAAATATCCACTTTGGTTGAGCATACCCTGAAATTGTTTCTCTAGCTGCCTTTTTGTACTCTTTATTCACTAGAGTGGTTGTTGCACTTGATTTTGGGAGTAACCTCAATACCTAAATGAAGTTTGGTTTCTACTAGGAGTAACTCGTTAGGTCCATCTCCGGCAAATGTAGTACAAGAATTACGACCAAAACTCATCTTCCATGCACAATTCACAGTGATAGTCCAAATGTTATGAGCTATTAGAGAGTTGGGACAGAAACAACATACTGATCATGCAATGTGTATTTTAATTGGGGTCTTCTTCAACCACCATGAATATAGATGCTTGTTAACTATAAATCCCCACAATGATGTGTATTTGAGGTATTGGACATTTGATGTGAATTGATTTGTTGTTATTGATCAATGTGCATTAGGTGGTCGGGATAAGGAGATGTGATTTGCTTGATTAAGTAGGTTGGGTAGGTTTTTGAGCATTGAATGGTTCCTAGCCATTGCATTTTTTATAGATAAATCCTAGAGCATAAATATAACATATCTTGGGAATTGGATAGATCCTGGGTTAGTCTAACCTCAAATATCTCTCTTCTGTAAAAAAAAAAAAGTAAAAATAAAAATAAACTATTACACAATTTATTATACATTAAAAAATATCTTATAAAATTCATTAAAATTAAAAGCAATAAATATTTTATAATAATTATAAATGCTACTCTTTTGATATTCTAATAATATATCTTTATATTGAAATTTCATTATATTAAAATTTAACACCTTCCTTTCCTTCTAATCATATTTTCATTTCATTTGAAGTCAACCTCATATGCATTTTATTTGGTGGAGTTCTAGTATGTATAGTTTTCTTTTACTTATATAATTAATTAAAGAGAAACCATTTTCATGGTTTGATTTAAAAATATAATGATAATCGAGGTTAATTGAATAAGATGATAACAATGGTAACCATCCACTTTTAAATATGTTTCTCCTTAGGATGTTTTCTTATTAAGGCAAACATTGTCATACAACTACACTATCATGCAAAGTTTATTTTCATGGAATGTCTATTTTAATTGGTGTATCCTTCGGCTTCCCTTAATATGTGAACTTGTTAATTCTAACTCCCCACAACTATTTGTATTTTACATCCCACAATTATGTGTATTTGAGGTATTGAACAAATGCTTGTTAATTCTAACTCCCCACAACTATTTGTATTTTACATCCCACAATTATGTGTATTTGAAGTATTGAACAATTGGGATGACAACCACACTCGTCATGTAACGTCTATTTTAATTGGTGTATCATTTGGCTCCCTTTGTATTTTGCATCCCACAATTATGTGTATTTGAGATATTGGACAATTGGGACAACAACCACACTCGTCATGCAATGTCTTTTTTAATTGGTTTATCATTTGGCTTCCCTTAATACGTGAAACAGATGCTTGTTAAATCTAACTGCCCACAACTATTTGTATTTTACATATCTGCTTAATATAGTATGCTATTGTGCTGACATTTGGCTACATGTGTGCACAATCATGAAAATGAACACCATATCATTGAAGAGCACAATTATTAAATGTTATAAGCATTGGATTGCACAAAAAAAATTACCAGCCTGAGGCCATGCACACCATACCAATTATTAACATACCCAAATGAAGTGAACCGCCCCTGAAGCATTGGGATTGCACAATTTTTTTTACCTTCCCTAGTCCATGCCGACCATACTGATTATTAACATACCCAGATGAAACAAACTTCCCCTATGGAAAGTAATAGGCATCCTGAAGGAAATTTGGGGTGAACCAATACATGAGTAGGGTGCGACTACATTTAGAGTGGTAGTAGAGTTAGCGGCTCGATGCATCCAGAGTTTGACGGGAAGAAAAGGTGACGAGGAGGAGGAGCCTTCTTCCACCTTTGGATTGTGCAAGCTCTCTCAACCAACAAGCGAAGTTTTGGTCGTAGTCTCACTGAGAGAAATAAGGAGGCAGTGATGGATTCAAATCAAGGGTGCTTGCATGAACCCCTAAATCATGATTGAGAATTATTATGATGTGACATTTTGAGAGAGCGATCATATAATTAGAAGAGTACATTAAAATTTAGAAGGTGAACTTAGAGGAGACAAGCATGAAATAGATTTGTGACTCTGGGTAAGGAAGGCCTGCAACGGAATTAAATTAAAAGAATGGAACATGTTATATGATATAACAATATCTATATGGGATTATATAGATAACGTATGTATATCATGTTATATACATATACTATATATCATTAACAATAGAGGTGATGTAGTCCTCCATCCCTCTTTTTCACTTGCAATTGTAAAATAGGCACCTAATTATCAATTACTAATAGAATAAAACCAGAGTATTCACAGCCTGTGAACCTTAGTTCGTTGCTGCAACCCTCTTTTTGTGTCGTCTCATTTCCTGCCCCTATGGTGTCTCCGGACCCGGATCCTCCTCCGGATTTTGAAGATGAATTCGTTTCCTTCAAGTCTCTAGTAGGATCATTGGAAAATCCCCCTTCCTGGCTAGCGCATTCCTTGTTTGTGAAGAAACTAGACCAAATTCTAGAAGTGGCCATTCCACGTGTCGCTGCTTGAAGAAAACTATAAAGGTGATGTAATATTATAATGTCCGTACACATGCTTTTGCTATTCTAATTCATAAGTCTTCAACCACAAGAATTTGATAGTCATAAAAAAATTCATGACTTTTAAACTAGGCTTAAATTAAGATACATGTCTTTCTTTACCAAGCTTACATTACAATGATTTTTTTTTATAACCATCTTGCATTGGGTTTAAATTCTTCCTAATTGTGTACACTAAGTAATTATGCTCATGTAATGAAATATACATCTAGTATGTAGGGATATTAATATGTGTTGAGTCTTATGTTTTGCTACACAATGAAAAATCTATTGTTGATCATTAAGCTTCAAAAAAATTCATTTAAATGGATATTATAAATTATTGAATATTTATAAACCATCTTGAGTACATGATTGTTAGCGAAGTTGATAACTGATTTAATGTCACCATCCATAAAATTAGTAATGCACTCAGATAAATAATCAAATGCAAAAAAAATGATTGTGCACCTAGTCCGCAAAATGTAACCCGTCAATCTTCTATAAATATGTATGTTCAATCATAGTAGATGTTTTTTCTCGTATGTAGAGATAATGCCAAGTGTACCAATTATTATTTTTGAACTACTTTAGTGTGTGCCCAAGCATTTTTCTATGATTCTACAATACTCACAAGATTTTCTCTAAGAAGGAATTGTTTGAGGGCTAACATAGTCGTTATTTGATTTCGTAAAGAGAAACCAGAGAAAACAAGAAATCTTAACCTAATGTTGATCAACTTACTTTATCTCAGAACCCAAACAAACAAAATAGAAATTGATTTCTTAAATCCGTGGATCCGGTTCAAAGACCTAATGGATATCTAACTAGGTTATTGTCTTTAGAAAACTCTAATCTAGAGGGAGTTATAAAAACTAGAAAAGCTTGTCCCGTAAGAAACGTTCTAAGCATGTTCACCTTTTAAATAGAATTATATCATCATGAATTGCTTTAAGGTCCATTTATGCTCCCCTGGGTAGATTCAATATTTTATAGTAATGAGTGTATATATGACTCATGTGTCATTAGCAGATTGACATAAAGCTTTAGCGAGTTTGTGGTTATTCAAGATGTTGAGTAAGCTAATCACGTATTATAGTCATAGAAATCTCAGATATACAACATTATCAGAGTTATATTATGATTGCTTTTTAAATATATTTTAAATTTTTTATCCAATTATGAATTTATTCAAAACTTTGAAAAGAAACTCTGATGTTTAATTTTATGCATACCTGAAAATAAATTTGATATACACATATTATGTAATAGAAAAGAAATTTAACACACACATATTTTTTTTTCTAAAATAAATTTAATATATAACCCTTGTCATACAATTTCCAAAATGTCAATTTTTTTGGCATCTTCCATTGGTTGTTGTGGGTTCTCTCATTGCAAATGTGTTGTTACATTTACAACGACCTCTATGGCATCTCCTTTATTATATTTACTTGATGTTATTTTTGTTTTTGTTTGGTAATAATAGGTTGAAGGAGCATCTTTTCTCAATGGCAAGAATGAGCTCATATTTTTGTATGGGGATGCAATGAAAGCTTGACGACTTTTACCCTCTATACAATATTTTTTCTAAGTAGAAATATATTGCAATTCTGGATAATTATAATTATAAAAATAAATATTATATGGATAATTTTAAATTAATTAAATTATAAAGTAGATTATGCTTCAAACTTTATAAACCAATTAATAAAAGTGGTGTTGAAATGTTTTAAAAGAGTCTAGTTAAATTTAAAATTGTGTTGATTTTATATAAATATATATTTAGTTTATTATTTTGAAAGCTCTACCACCGATAATTTGTTGGGGCATTTGGCTAGCAAGAAATTAAAAAAATTTCAGGAATCAAGATATCCCAGAGGAATCAATAACATCCCAAGATTTAGATATCTTGGATCACTACCCTAAGGAAAAGGAAAGTCAGAAAAAATAGCAATAAGAACATAAAAAGTGGGCAGTCACAAGGCATGGGCCTTTTTCGATGGAGCATCCCAAAATAGAAATTAGTTGTGTGGGGGGGTGCAATTCTACACATTTCTAACAACTTAGGGTTCAAGATCAAAATGGGCTTTGGCTTGGGATCCAATAATTTTGTAGAACTGATGACCTTGAAACTGTTTCTACTCTTTGCCAAAGAAAAACTAGTCACTTCTCTTCAGATATTTGGGGATTCCCAATTAGTAGTCAAATGGGTACAAAACCATGCCAGATGTCAAAATATTATGTTGATACCCATTCTTGAGGAAGTGAAAAGTGTGTTAAACACTTTTGATGATTTTGAAATTCACCATGTTTACAGGGAAAGGAACGAAGAGGTGGATCAACTATCCAAAGAAGCACTGAACTTGTCTCATGGTAGTGGATGATCAAAGAAGAAGAAAATGACACCTTTTTTGAGTTCTACCATCGATCCTTTATGGATCCCCCTCTTAATTATAACGATCTGGTCTTCCATGTCCTTGAGCAATTCTGGCTCAAGTACTACTATGTTTGCTAGGTTGTCCCAGTTCACTGGAGTACTGCATTTTCTACCATACAAAGCCTCAAATGGGCTCATCTTCATACCCATTATTATAGGAGAAATCAACCCAATTCAAGTATTCTTCCCAGTTAGATGATTTATCCATCACATACATTCTCATCATGTCTTTAATCACTTAGTTGACTCTCTATGTCTTCCCATATGACTGTGGATGGTATGTTGTGCTAAAATTCAGATTTGTACCAAATTATTTAAATATTGCCCTCCATTAATTTGAAGTAAACTTTGTATCTCTTTCTAAAACAATTTCCTCAGGTATCACATGCAACCTAGCAATTTCCCTCATGTAAATTTATGCAATATTAGTTGTTGTATGAGTCATTTTCACAGGAACAAAATGAGTATCCTTTGTCAATTTATCCACAACTACCATTATGGAATCATGTTGCCTTCCTATCCTGGGTAATTTAGTTATAAAATCAATGGTTACCACTTCCCATTTCTTCTCTGGAATTGGAAATGGCTGAAGCAAACCCGTTGGGTGTCTATGCTCAGTTTTTACACTCTGACATTCCATACACCTGGCAATGTAATCAACAACATCCTTCTTCATTCATGGCCAAAAGAATTGATTTCTTACTGTTGCAATTGTTTTCTGGTAACCAGGATGTCCAGCATATGGAACATTATGCATTTCATTTAATACCAAATTCCCAAGTTTTCTGGAACTAGGAACATAAATTCTATTCTTATGCATAAGTAATCCATTTTCCTTCATCTCATACTCTTTAATTTTTTGATGTATGTTTTCTTTCTATAAGCTTTCTTTTACCTATAGGTAATGCTGATCTGTAACAACAACATCTAAAATTCTGCTCTTTAAATTTGACTGATGCATACTAACAGTTGTAGCATGCATGAGATGTACTCTTCTGTTGAGTGCATCAACAACTTTATTTTCTTTTCCCTTGATACGCTTGATGTCAAAGTCATACTCACTTAAAAATTCCAGCCATATTGTTTTCCTAGCATTCAAAGTTGGTTGTTCAAAAATATGTTTGAGACCATTATGGTTTGTCCTTACTTCAAATCTTTCTCCCATGAGATAATGTATCCACATATTCAATGCATGAACTATGGAAACAAGCTCCAAATCATGTGTAGCATAATTCCTCTCATGTTCTTTGAGTTTTATGGACTCATAACCAATGACATGTCCATTTTGAGTAAGGACTCCACCAATTCCTTCCTTGCATGCATATGTACATACCACATCATTCTCATTTGGGTCAACAATATTTAAAACAAATGCACTAATAAGCAATTCTTTCAGCAAATTAAAGTTCTCTTCACACTTAATTTTGCATTCAAATTTGATTCCCTTTTTTTGTAAAGAAGTTATGGGATGAGAAATCTTAGAGAACCCCGCTATAAACCTCTTTTAGTATTTGTCTAATCCCATAAAATATTTTATTCATGAAACATTCCTGGGTGTTGGCCATCCTCTAATGGCTTCAATCATTTCTGGATCTACTGTTATACCTTATTCTGAAATAATATGACCCAAATAATGGATTTTTTCTTGGTAAAAAGAACACTTACTAAGATTGGCATAAAGTTGATGTTCCATGAGCACTTGTAACACCAACCTCAAGTGATGTTCATGCTCTTTCTCTGACTTAGAATAAATAAGTATGTCATCCAAGAACACAATGGCAAACTTATCTAGATAATTTCTGAATATGCCATTCATTAAGAACATAAAGACAGTTGGTGCATTGGTCAGTCCAAATTTCACCACCACAAACTCATAATGTCCATACATGGTTATGAAGGATGTCTTATTGATGTCTTCTTCCTTCATTCTTACCCAATGGTATCCAGATCTCAAGTCTATCTTTTAAAATATCTTTTCTCCTCTTAGATGATCAAATAGGTCATCAATTATAGGTAGAGGGTATTTTTTCTTCACACTGTATTTATTTAGTTGTCTAAAGTCTATACACAACCTCAATGTTCCATCTTATTTTTGACAAAGACTACTAGTGCTCCCCAAGGTGAAACACTTGGACGTATGTACCCTTTCTTACACAACTCTTCCAACTGCATTTGTAATTCTTTCGATTCATGTGTACTCATTTTGTAAGTTATTTTTGATACTGGGGCAACTCTTGGTACTAAATAAATAGAGAAATCTATCTCTCTCTTTGGTGAAAATCCTAGTATTTCTTGGAATACATCTTCAAACTCTTGCAATACTGGAAAATCTTCAAGACTTGGCTCTTTTTTCTTTTTTGGCTCTTCCACATGAGCTAAATATAATTGACATCCTTTACTGAAACATTTCTTCAGTTGTAAGGTTGAAATATCCCTTATAGAAATGGGTCTTGGAATTCCTTTCACAATGCTATGTTTTCCATATTCGTCAAGACATGTAAAGGTTTTTTTATGACAATCTATGAAAACATGGTGTTGTCCAACTAATCCATTCCAATTATGATGTCATAATTTCCTAATGGGATGGTATTCATATCAACGATTTTATTTACTCCATTAAGATTTATTGGACAACTTTTGACAACCTCATTGATCCTTCTTTTGGTTCTTTTGGCTAGATGAACCAAACTTGACTCCCCTAGCTTACTTTTCTCCAAATGTAATCTATCCACTATTTTAGGATCAATGTAACAATGACTTGCTCCTGAATCAATTAAAATAGCAACAGGTTGATTAATTATCTCACCTTTTACTTTGATCATATTGGATTGATACTCTACTTGTCTATCTTCTAAGGCTTCATATATCCTTCCCATGTCCTCCATTGTTGTAGCCTCTTGGATGTTGTGCATGGTATTCACTTTGTCTCCTCTATGAGGGAAATCCTTGTATATGTGATTTTCCATGCACCCCCAATATTGTATTGGTGGTCTTCCTCTTTTCCCCAAGGAATCCTCTTTCTTGGATTCATCCTTAGTGGACTGATCTCGTTGATTTTTATTAGGGTTGTTTATATTCAAAGGAGGTTTGAACCCCTTCCTCCTCTAATCATATTTATACTTCTTATTATCTTTCCAATATTTATGCATGTATTCTCTACCCTTTCTTTGCTCATACAGGTAGTTATCCTTCCTGATGGTCTCAGTCAATGTCCCGGGCTCATTATATTGAATCTTCTCTTTATAAAAGGATGACAATCCACTTAAAACCTTTGTATCTTCACTTTTTCATCTTTGATAAATCCTACATACTTCAGCAATCCCAATAACCTCTTCTCATATTTTTTCATGGTCATGCTTCCCAACATTAGTTTAAAGAACTCTTTCATCTTCTTGTCATAGAATTGCTCTAAAGTTACTCCTTCTGAAAATATTTCTTGAATTTCTTACAAGTGATCCTACTCTCATTAATGTGCTCAACTTGCTTCAGTTGATCCCACCACATAGCAACTTTCCCATGTAAATTGTATGTGACAATTCTTTCTTCTAGGTTTGAGGAGTAGTTATGCAATTGAAAATACCTCATGAGTCCAAGAAGCCATGCTTCAACATCATCTTCCCCTTCTCTTTCATCATCAAAGGATAGTGGTTTAATCTTCCTCAACTCTCCTTGCAAACTGTGAAATTCATGCCTTCTTCTTTGGTGCCTAACATGAGACACTTCTGGATTGCTTATGGAGTCTTCAGATGCATAAAATTTCATTGTTGAGTAAGCAGGTGAGTAATGTTTATGAGTTCTGCTAGCACTTCTTGAATGAGCAACTCTTTTGTAGTTACCTCTTCTTTCATGACATCTTTCTTCTTTCTCCTGCCTTAAGTCTGATCCATCCCTTGCTTGTCTATGAAACTAATTTAGGATTTTCATTACTTGAGCATTTATCTGGATTTTTTCTCTCATCAACCTCTCATTTTATTCTTTGTAACTCTGCACTTCTATTTTCAGGATTCTCACAATCTCTATTAAGGTTTGTTGTTCCCCTCTGCTTCCTTGCCAATTTGATTATGTCTTTGCATTAACAACACTGATATTTTGACCTTTGGATTATTTATCATGACTGAAGGCTCCCTCTCCTTCCCCCATTTCTTGAATATGCACTCTTATCTTGAACTGATATGGTTATACTCCCTAATTCTTCAAAATGTGCAAGCAACCATTTTTTCAGAATTATGCATAATATAAAAAAAATTCTTAACAATGTTATAGGTCCTTTTTTCTTGTCAATTCATGAAGAAATATATCATCATTTTCCAATTTATAACAATTCAATTTTATTCTCCTCTGAGTCATCTTTCTAATGACTATTCCCATGCTCCAAGCCAATCTTTGAGATGAAAGTTATGGCTTCCTGAAAAAGTCACTTTCACCCTTTTTGTACAAACAAGATCTTGTAGTGGCAATGGAATAGTTGTGTGCCAATTTTTCCAAATTATTCCATAGACTCTTTAAACTGGTACAAAATTCAAATTATGCAGAGGTGCTTCCTTCAATCCACTTTCCTTATGACCGCGGGATGAAAACCACACGCTTATCCACTTTGAGCGATGTTCAATAGTGGATTTCACCATTGACCGTGATCAAGATAAGATCCAACAACGAAGATCCATAACGCAAATTGAAATTTCTTGATCATTAATTTTCTAGAGGTTACACACTTTAGATCTTGACCGTTAGTTGATTTGGTGACATGTCATCCCAGGATTAACGTGCGCGATGGAAAATATGCTAACATGCCACGATGTTGAGATGCACGGACTGTTGGTCTCAACAGTTTATTAAAAAAAAATGTCGATCGTCCTTTTCATTGGGCGACTGTTTGGGCCTTTGATCAAACCCTTTACCTTATCATGAGACTAGTGTTGGAACCAGGTCCTCCATACTTCGACATTATTGCATTCTTCCAGAGTAATACTTCTCGAAGTATACTTCGTCGAAGTACTTATATTATCTCCACTAGTAGTTCAGATGGTTTATATTTAATCTCCCATTGACTAGACGATCCCGGTCCATCTGGAGGCTTCAATGAAATCAACGATCATAGCTTAATCAGGTGTTGAGATTAATGGTCCTTATTTATTTCGGGACTTTGATACTCCAAGACTCCGGGATATTACAACTTTGGAGTTGCTCAAATCCCCCAAAGTTATACCTGTTGAAGTGGTCATAAAGTGACAATGAGCGGTTACCGTCGGTTAACACCTCCACTTACACTATCCTTCCACTATATTAATCCAACGACTATGGCTTAACCAAGTTTTGAATAGATAATGACCTTTCAAAATTAAATATAACCTTATCCTTCAAATTTGATTCATACCATAGGTTTAAAAGTCTAATAATATCTATTTTTATATTCAAAATTCAAAGATAATGTTTTTGTACAATTTAATACATGTTGATTGATGAGAGTGAGAGAAGTTAGTCCCCACTTAGTGTGAAATAGTTGAGGTTATATGTTTTTATGTTTACATTCCAATATTAAGTAGTGTGTACCTAATCCTTTTAAAATTTAATAGAACTTAGACATACTTATAGTGTGGAAATGTTAATGGTCAATTATTTAAAAGGGATAACACATTCAAGAGAAGGATACCCACTATTCCTTAAAAGGGATATCACAAGTAAGATAAGGATGTGTTGATGGGTCCTAAATCCCTTAGTTCAACAGTAGGAACCAAAACTACCACAGAGGCCCAATTAGACTCTACAACGTTTAATGGTGGAATGGTTCTCCAAATCTTGCGATCCAACCAATTTATCGATGGGCTTTATATTTTCTTGTGAAGGCTCTTCCTTCAGTTTGGACTATCTCTTTTTGTATTTTCTATTGGATAGTACCAATATGAGATGTAACCTGGTATAAACCAACTTGGTACCAAAACAAGATTAAGTTCTAACTACTGGGGAAGAGGCTGAGCTTAGGATAACCTGCTGCTCAAACATGCAGACGATAGTTTTATACCACAGGCCTAGTACTAATACATTAACCATGTGAGCATACAATTACTATCTGAGAAACTAATATTCAGAAAGAAAACACATATGCCACAAGATAATGGAAAGCAAAATAATTCATCTACCATAATCATTCATCACACGATAACACAACTATTCATCTTCATCATTAAAGTAAATAAAAACAAAATATTGCACCATATAACCTGACAATAGATTAAATAGCTCTTACTCATTAAAACATCATTCATGAAACGAGATAGGAAATAGTTCTTCTCCGCGTCTAATCACACATGCATTTGATGAAAATAACTTGTCTCTGGTCTAGAAGGACTTCTCAATTCAAGGCAGCTTCAAAATAATTCTTAACAACCAGAAATAAAGAGTTATTGTAACAACCATCGACCCTTAAGTAATTGGTCGATGTATTTATTTTTAATCTAAAATTCAACTGAAAATAATGACTAAGTGCAGTTTAAGAAAAGAAAAATTCACCATGTGGCGTCATCTTCTAACGATTTCTTTAACAGTCAACTCAAGATATCACTTGAAAGGGTGACTTTTATCATACTCCGACCAATTGATCAACAAATCTTTGCAAGTTTGGGCCCATGGAAACCTGTGTTGTTCCATCGGAGCCGTGTGAATTCCTCTGATGTTTATCACATGCATTTGGTACTTCACCAAACTAGTGTTTAACTATTGTGGCACAGTTCGAGCTCTAGTCGGATGTTCCATAGATCGTTGCACTTTCCCTGGCACTGTGTTGGTCATCTTCGCGAGATCTTCGACCCATCATGAATATTTCTTGGTATGTGACTCAACTATGTCTCATAAGTCGATGAAGTTGTCTGGGGTGATGAACTTGGGAGTCTGATATCCTTTATCGTGTAATTGATCCTCGAACCCGGTTTCTCTCGGATTCCTCGGCAAAGTTACGGAGCCAATTTTGCTCAATAGTCGGAGAGACCTTTCCTGCAATTGGAATTGAAAATCATTTAGAAATTTGCTTTCCAGACAAAATATATGAAAAACATAAGAAGGAGGAAACTAGGCTGATGCATACCTATAAGTCTCTCCAAGCCTGATTGTTTCATACTTACATGATCTCTGCGACCTTTCAAATTACCTGCACCATCTCTATTAGCACCACCACTTCTCTTCAATTATGGTGAGTTACATCTGCACATCATAGCATGGTGGATCAGGTATGGAAAACACGAGAGTCAAAGTCACGCCAGTGGTCAATTGGCCCTTGGGGTTGGGAAAGGATGTCAGAGTCGAACATGTGCCAAAAGTACAAGTAAGTTCCAAAAGGATAGGATGTTGTTATAAGGGAAGTCGTTAAATGCTTCAGGTCGAGGCAAGTTGCTCATACAAAAGTCGTATCAGCGATTGCATCGACCATCATTAGCTCATTATGAAGGCTAGGGAAATTAAAATAAATCGAGATGATCGTACCACATATCCTCTGCAACTCCTACCGGCTACGTTTCACACGTCCCAGATTATACCCGTTGAGCAGATGTGACGCATTAATTCTTTAAAACATCTCGTCGCAAGGCATTCAGTGATACCTGGCACATTTCGTTTCACTACCCCACTCCGCTATAAATTCTAGATGTTTTGTATGTGTTCTACTTAACAACTAAGATTATGCACCAGTGGTGACTCGTCTTGTAATCCCAATTAGATCAAACTCTTTATTTGTTCCTTTGTCCAGTCATGGACATCTAAGAAAATACCCTGCCACACCATCGGGTCTCCTCAAAATGCGATATGGGGTCCGCGGGGCAGTTGGAGAGCCAGGATTGAGCCCCAACATGTCTGGCACTCGTTCTTATTGGCAGCGGGTATTCTTTAGGTTCCAAAGCAAAGTTCTTACCTTCGCACAAAAACTATAGCGTCGCTCCGTGCGGAGACCGAAGTGTAAGAAACTACACCGAAAGGACGCGGGTTGGACAACACGCTCCCTCAACAGGAGATACTGTGGAGGAGACGAAGGCCTAGGAAAAACAAGGAAGATGAGGAACACCAAAATCTGATTGAAATGTGTGCACGATCAACTTCTGAAGAGTCCTTAATGTGAGCTATTTGACTCGAACTGGTTGAAACCACAAGTCGGGGAAGTGGGAGAAGAATAAGAAAGAAAAAAACCTGGGGTTCAAATGTTCGAGACACTAACCAACAGCTGGAGCAAGAAAAAATTTCCATAGCTGAACTTTATCGGGAGAATAGAGAATTACGATGGCATTTGGCAGCAAATAACTCTGAGGTTCCAACATCGAAAGGTCATGAACGTAATGTGACCTGGCTCAAAAAACAACTTTGGGAAGAACAAGACATGATAGTACGGCTACGCAAATCTCAAAGGGTGTTAGAAGAACAGAACATGAAAACACCTCAGGGAGAGAAAAGCAGCCCGAGGGAAGGTCCGCACGTAGAAGAGGCATGATTGGCAAAATCTATTTTGTGTTCTCAGACACGGCGCTGCATTTTGATAGTTTTCCTCTTTTTACTGTGAAAATTTTCATGTCCTCAATGTAACCGTGTCGGTTGGCCAAAAGGTATTGGTAGTGCCTATTGTATGTAACCGAAGCCCTATGGAAATCTAATATATAAATTCTTGCAATTTTGACGAAAGAATTCTGGTCATAGCAGTTGAATGCACGTTTTCCTTCTTGGCTTGTAATTCTACTGCATTCTTTGTCTAAGTTTCTTGTAAGTCAGCCTCGAATTTGTACTTAGGGTTGCTTTGTATTTTCATCGATATCTTTTTGCAAAAACTTCTGACGTTGACTGACTTCATCGTACAGTGATGATATGGCATCATTAACTTGGGGCTCAAGAACTGCTAACGACTCAAGGGAAAACTCGACCATGTGTTTAAATTCTTTGGCAACAATACATGATGGGTGGGAACAGATGGTTTGATAACGTACTTCAATCGGGTCAGGGTTTTTTCAACACCATGCGAGCGATAACATAAACTTCAAGCAGTTGATGCCAAAAAGTATCGGGATTGGCAGTCATAGGAAGGGGATAAACTTATCATGCCCTTTAATGGCCATACCTTCTCAAAACTTGCCAATGCCGAAAACGTTTCGGAATTCGACGATCGGCGATATCCTTGCATTCTTCATGAGCACTTACTCTTTTAGTCTTTCACCGATACCGAATGGATCAGTCATCAGTGATATCCTCAGTGATGCTTTTCGTGAAATGGGAGACTTCCGTCTGCTGACACCGATGAAGATTGGCACTCGACTACCTTGGTTTTCTTGAGCAGTTCTTGTCACCTCTAATTCTTCCCGATGCTGAATTTCTTAAGCGCGTCACGGTAAAACTTTGACTGTCGATTCTTTAATTAAATGTTAGTCTTTTTTAAGTTATGTTGATTTTCACATGATCAAGCAGATTTTAAAAGACTTGAAAAATAAAAAACGAAATGATAAGAAAATGTAGCAATTTTCATACTGAAGTAGAATCGGACAGTGCGAAAGATTAAGTGGTACCCAAAAAGGAAAAATTTGACATAGGATTTTTTTAGGGTGTGTTGAGTGCTTAACAAATGGCGACTTACTGGGTGAAAGCAGAATCTTTGTTACTCCTTCAAGGCTCAGCTGATGCAAAATTTGGTGGAGAACTTAACTGGTTTAGAATCAGAGCCTCTTTTACCCTTGCATTTGAAATTCTCTAATTGATGCTTCTGGACCTGCCCGTGGGGTTTAAACCATTATTCCTCCTTCATTTCCTGTGTCCTGACTCATTCTCTTTTTTACAAAAGTCTAGTAAAGTATTCACTGGCATGAAGCCTTTAGTTACATCTACTCACTTGCTTCGGTGTTGCTCTACTGCCAGCGAGTGTCCATAGCCCCGATGGAGTCACCCCAACATAACAGACCTTTCTCCGCTGCCAAAAAGAATCCATAGCCCCAGCAGAGATATCTGCATACCCTCTCTCACTGTTCACTCTTTTTATATTGTCAACTTTATTTCAGCATGATTCCCTGAGCAAGTGGGAGAGGATGATGTCTATTTATTTCGCAAAGTGAGATGGTTAAGGTGGATCCTTTGCTAGCTTTGTGTTCGGGGTTCATGTAGTCCTTTCCATATTTCCTTCTTTCCTTAAGGTCTTACCAACCACTAAGCATACATTTCTGACATTACCTCGAAGTTGTTCATTTGCGCAGGTTAGACAGAGGACTCCTCAAAGTAACCGCAAGTCCCTAACAACTTTCTGTGTTTGTTTGTAAGCAATGAGTTAGAAACAGATTTCTCTATGTTGCGTGTTCTAAGGTCATCCATTGTCTCGCTAAACACAACATTTCAAAGAGAAAAAGTACATAAAGAAAAAGAAAACGAAAAAAATGCATTTCGCAATCATGAAAACACCCATACAAAACATAAACATTNTTTTCTTCCTTTTTTTTTATTGGAAATATTGTTTTAGGGCTTGGCCATTTACTGGGAGGGCATCAGGTTCCCCCCTTAGATTTTTCAATCGATAAGTTCCTACCCCAATCTTCTCAGCCACCTAGAAAGGTCCAAGCCACAGATTCTAAAACTTAGAATGTTTCCCTTTGGGTTCGTTTTCTCTGTCCCATTTTAGAACTAAGTCTCCTACTTCAAAAATCTTCTCTTTAGCCTTGTGTTTGTCGAAACATCCTTTAACTACCTGCTGGTGGGCTATGAATTTTGACTTAGCCTTTTCCCTTTCTTCCTCTAACATGAGCAAAGTGTCAATTATTCGTTCCATGACCGATGAAGGTTGTTCTCTAGAATCTTGGTCTAGTTGAAGAGATGGGAGGTAAAGTCCGTTTGGAAAAATAAATTCCTGTCCATATACCAAGAAATATGGGGAACTCCCTATAGCTTATTTGGGTGTGACCCTATCAGCCCATAAAGCGTTATGGAGTATATTATGTCAATTTCTCTAGTTATCTGCAACCGTCTTCTTTAGTATTCTCACTAGGTTCTTATTAGTCGATTATGTCAACCCATTTCCCTATGGATAATAATTTGCAGAGTACCTAATTATGATTCCTTTGTCCAAAGAAAACTCTATGAATCGGGTGGAAGAAAAGTAAATTGCATTATCAAAAACCATTACGGAAGGGACACCAAACCTTGTGATTAGTTTTTTCTTTATGAATTGGATCACCACTTTATCGTTTACATGAGTCAGAGGGATAGCCTATGCACATTTTTGTGAAGTAGTCAGTGGCAGCCAGAATGTACTTGTGTGGTTTTGAAGGGCTTGGTGTAATTTCTCCTATGGTATCTAACCCCCATTGCTAGAAAGGCCTAGAGACAGTCACGGGTTGGAGTGAGATTGCTACTCTCTTTTCTCTCACGACGCTCATTTGAAAAACTTTACAGTTTCTAGCATATGTGTGAGCGTATTTGAACGATGTGGGCCAATAATAACCAACCCTCAACATCTTATGAACAGTAGTGTCTCTTGTGAAATGTCCACCTGCAGGGCCATCATGGAGCTCCTTCAGAACTCTGTTTGCATCTTAACATTCGAGACATCTTAATAGTACCCCATCATAATTAATCTGGAAGAGTACCAAATTTACGAGGCGATATTGTGCAGATTTTAACTTGAGAGTTCTCCTTTCCCTAGGGTTGAGATTTTTTGGACAGGTCCCATGGTGTAGGAGATAAGTTAGCTTCTCGTACCAAGACTCTCATCCTAGGGAGATGTATGAAACTTCACCACACCACAGTGCCATTTCATTCTCCCATCTAGAATCTTCATTTACTTGGTCTTGGGCTTCAGCTGCAAGTTTGCATAACCCTTTCCCTTTAACTAGTTTGGCAGGTTTTATATCTAGATCAAATTCTTGAACTACTACCATCCAGTTCCCTCTTCTTTCCCCCATCTCCTATTGAGTGAACAAGGATTGGACCGCAGGGTGAGGCACAACCACTTTGGTGTGGTTCTTGAAGATGTAATACATGAAGTGTTTTACTACCTTGTATACTGCATAATCCTATTTATATACAGCAAGATAATTCAGTTTGGCTCCTTGGAGGTTTATACTCATGAATGACACTAGGGCCTCATTGTTTTTGTCATCCTTTTGAGTTAATACCACAGCTAACGATTGGTCGGAGGTGAAAGTATAGAGGAAGAAATATTTATTGAAATTGGGACATCCTAACATGGGGGATTGAGATATAGAAATTTTGATGTTGTTGAAAGCATCCTTTCATTCCTCATCCCATCTAAACTTGACGTCTTTGTGAATCATCTTTTGTAAGGGTTTGATAGTTTCCATGAAATTGGGAGTGAATTTCCTCACGAAATTGATTTGTCCAAAAAAGGACTGCATAGCCTTCTTGTTGTGAGGCAAGGGGAGTTTGACTATGGATTTAATCTTTTTTGGGTCTAGGCAAATGTCTGCTTGAGATATGATGTGACCTAACATTTTACCCTCCTCGACACCGAAGACAGTTTTCTTAGGGTTTAAGGATATACTGTATTTCCTACACCTTTCAAAAATTTGATTTAAGTGTTGGATGTGCTCTTCTTTGTTCTTTGAATAAATAGTTACATCATCTAGATACACTACCACACACCTGTTAATTAGTCCCCAAAATGATACATCCATGGCCCTCTGGAAGGTCACCCCTGCGTTAATTAACCCAAAAGGCATGTGTTTATAAGCGAATGTTCCCCACTTGGTTCGGAAGGTAGTCTTCAAACGATCTTCCTCTGAAACAAGAACTTGGTTGTACCCGAGAAACCATCTAGTAGAGAGAAAATCTTCGAACCAGACACAGTCTGTAGGAGTTGCTCCATTGGTGGGACTAGGTAATTGTCCTTTTCTGAAGCTCTGTTGAGGTTCCTAAAATCTACGCATAAACGGATTTCTCCAGACTTTTCCCTCTCCGGAACCAGATTTGCTATTCCACATGGAATGCCTAACCTAGAAGATGATTTTGGCATATAGAATTTTCTTCAATTCCTGATACATGAGAGGTTCCAGAGATGGGTGATACTTTTAGAGCTTATGTTGGAAGGATTTTACTTCGGGTTTTAACGGGATAGTGTGTTGAATGATGCGTGTATCATAGGTTTTCAAATATCGATAAGACCAAGCAAAGACATCTTGATATTGTTTGAACAGTTTGAGATAATCCTTCCTCTCCTCCTTAGATATAGTCTTACCGATATTTACATTCTTTGGGTTTTCCGGGGTTTCAAGATTTATAGTCTCATGCAGGGGACAGAAGCTACCCGTCTTTGCATTTTTAGGCCCCTTAAATCGCTCTTTCAGATCGAACTAATTTTCCAAATTGACTATCCCTTTCAGGATTGTGTGAGACTTTGTTCTTTCAATAGGTTGGCCTACCCGAGGATTGGTTCCTACTAATTTCTCTTGGAATACTTCATCGTCAATATCCAAATATTTGAAATTGTCTTGGTTAGATAGGAAGTTTACGATCTATTCATATCCTTTGAAGACTTTCCAATTAGAAATGTTGTTAGGAACCGATTGTTTGTAGAGTAGTTCCATAGTGAATCAGGAGGCTTCATAATCCTCTAGAGGTGATAGCCTTGAAGCAGTTGTGGATAGGGAATCAACAAGAATATTCTTTTCTCTGGGAATCGCAGTGATGTTGAAAGCTTCAAAATTCTCTATTAACCTATGCACTTCCTGTTGATAACTCTTTAGGTGTGGGGAATTGCAATGTATAGTATTCCTTACTTGTCTAATGATAATTTTAGAATCCCTAAAAACCTTCAATTCTTTGACATTTAAGTCGATGGATTTCTTTAACCCTTCCACTAACGCTTCATACCTGGCGGTGTTGTTGGTGCACTCAAATTATAGCCTACATGATAGGATATAACGTTTATCTTTAGGTTCAATGAGGATGCACCCTGCCCCTGAACCTTCTTGTGATTTGGATCCATCAAAATATAAGGTCCAACATTGTGGGCAAGGTGCATAGGCTTCCCATTCCCCATTACTTTCCTTTTCTCACGTTGCTACCTCTGAGTTTTCTGACACAGGTTCTTGGCAAAAGAGGGTTTTCTCTGTCGGTATCGAAAATTTCTCTTGAAACACCATTTCAGAGTTCTGGGTGAGAGGGACGTCGGATAAGAGAGGGGAAAATTACCTAAAGTAGGAGTCGCAGGAATAATTGCCTAACATAGGGAAATATGTTGATGATGGTTCGTTCAAGGTTTCTAGGTCAGTGACGGTATGTTTCAGATACCTTTCCCTATCGATTTTGATCATATTTTTGTGCCCTTTTAGTGGCAGCCAAAGGTGAGCCCAATCTATACTAAAGTATTTGTTCAATTTTTCAGACCAGTCTTGGCTCAATAGCAGTCCATAAGATTCCAGGATATCTACCACAATGATGTCAATCACCTGCACAAACTTAGGATGCATCGCTATTCCAATCATTACATATTTAAGTTCTCCCATGACTTTGACTTGAGTTTTGTCTAGTTGTATTACATGTTTGTCACTTTTGAGAGGGACAACATTTATCTTTCTACAGATAGATAAAGGCATAACATTGGAATATGCTCCTGAATCTACCAAACAGTTATGGAGGTTTCTATTGAACACTTCAAACATTAGAAGGAAGGGTGGGACAAAAGGTTTTCCCTTCTTCTCTTTTGAGCAGGTGTTTACCATTGGTTTAATCACCAGATCTGTGGGATATAGGTTTCTTTCCTGACCAATTTTAGTAGTAGGATTTTCTACTGAGTTCAAAGCTTGTAGCAGAAAGTCCTTCTGCTGAGGAATCCTGCAAATGTCCATAAATGATATATTAGCCTTCAACTTCTTCAAATATTCAACTATGTTGTAATCTAGCTTGGGTGATTCTTGGGTATGGATGCTTATAGGGTTTTTACTGGGAGAAAAAGGTGATTTTGGGCGATTGGGGGTTGTCTTACTCCTCGAAGTTTGGGTGGCAGCAATATCTTTTGAGACAGGTGGACCTTTACTTCATGTTTGCACAATCGAGACTTTTGCGGGTGGTTCTTGAGACTCAAAGAGGTCATCGAAAGGCATGATTAGGTTGGGATCCCATATCAGCATGGCCATATCTTCTAGTGGATCAATCTCTTCCTAATTGAAAACATTCATAATTGAATTGGTTGGTTGTTTGGTCAGGGATACTTCGTCTAGAAACCAATTGGCCATCAAGCTCATGGCGTGCACCCATTGGGGGCAGTCCCTCTTGGAGTGATTTTCCTGGTGATAAGTATAGAAAGAATCAGATGCCACATTTCCCATATCTATATTTAAGTTAGCTGGGGGAGGTTCAATTGCTTTGAATGGCGAATTTCTTTTAAAGAAAGGCTTATAGGGCCTTTGGCCTTGGTTTCTTTCCCTTGTGTTTCTCTTCATGTCTATGATCTCATTTGATAATTTTTTGACCATGCGTTGTAGTTTTTCTATGTCTCCATTACCCTTGTCGGGAGCCTGTTCTGGTTGTTTCCCCAGTGGTTTAGTCAAAAGGAGTCCTCTTCTAGGAAGAGGTTGAACTTCTTTCTTAACTAAAGGAACCTGGCCTTCTTTACACCCTTTCATCTAGAATTCTAATGTTTTGGCTTCTTCAAAATTCTCAGCTAAATTCTGTTTGGCAGCCCTTTTCACAAACATGGAAATAGAGGTTTGGAGCGCATTAGCATATACTTCGATTTGTAGCTCCTGAGTAGGTTTAGCTTTAGGCTGGAATTTTTTCAAGATAGTTTTGAATCTTTGATTGAAATCTTTAATTTTTTCTTTCAAACTCATGGCGGCAGTGAATAATTCAGCCATCAAGGCTCCCGTAGTGGTTTGTTCAGAAAATTTGTCTAGAAAATCCTTCTAAAACTTCGTCTAGCTAGTTATAGATCCTACAGGTAGATTAAAATACCATGTGGAAGATGAATTTTCAAACGTGTAGGGAAATAGTCTGCATACTACAACTTCATGTTGGACATTCATAAGCTTGATCGCAAGTATGAATTTCTTGATATGGTCTTTAGGAAATCCCAAAGTCTCGAGGTCAAATTTAGGAAGTAGCTTCTCCGGGTGTTGGGGAAGATTATGTACTCATCCTGGAATGGACAAAGCGTCTCTGGCCAACCAAGGTTGGTTGTTCTGAGTTGTGTTTCCCCTTTTTTCATCATGGTTTTTGTTGTCTTCCATATCCTTGGACTCTGAGTTAAACTCCTCTTCTTCCGAAAAATCATCCGGCTCAGAGACGTCACTAGCTGGCATTCCAAGGATAAGATTCAGAGGGTGTTCGATTTAGGTGATCACAAAATCTATTAGGTCTTCTATCGTGTGTATGAAAACCTCCTCAGTATTATTGGCCACCAGTCTGCTTATTTGTTTTTTGTGAGGAATTATCGGAGTTGAGGGTAACACACCGATCTATCAGGCGTAAGCTCTCATGATTCTTTTGAATTGATTCAATTCCTCATGAGGAAGTGCCTAAGGTATGTCAGGGAACAATTTTTCTTCCTTGGGCTGGGGTGAGTTACTCATTTCAGGAGTACTCAGCATGTGTGGGTTGTCTTGGGAATGACTAGCCATGCATGTGGGTTGTTATGAATCTACCAGTTGTCTGAAATATTATTTAAAATATGTATCTAGCCATTCATTCTATGGCCCTCCTTCTAGTGCCAATTCTGTTGATGGGTCCTAAATCCCTTAGTTCAATAGTAGGAACCAAAACTACCACTGAGGCCCAATTAGACTCTGCAACGTTTAATTGTGGAATGGTTCTCCAGATCTTGTGATCCGACCAATTTATCGATGGGCTTTATGTTTTCTTGTGAAGGCTCTTCCTTCGGTTTGGACTATATCTTTTTGTATTTTCTCTTGGATGGTACCGATATGATATGTAAGCCAATATAAACCAACTTGGTAACAAAACAAGATTAAGTTATAACTACTGGGGAAGAGCTGAGCTTAGGATAACCTGTTGCTCTAACATGCAGACGATAGTTTTATACCATAGGCCTAGTACTAATACATTAACCATGTGAGCATCCAATTAGTATATGAGAAAATAATATTCAAAAAGAAAACACATATGCCACAAGATAATGGTAAGCAAAATAATTCATCTACCATAATCATTCATTACATGATAACACAACGATTCATCTTCATCATTAAAGTAAAGAACAACAAAATATTGCACCAGATAACTTGACAATAGATTAAATAGATCTTACTCATTACAACATCATTCATGAAATGAGATAGGAAATAGTTCTTCTCCACGTCCAATCACACATGCATTTGATGAAAATAACTTATCTCTGGTCCAAAAGGACTTCTCAATTCAAAGAAGCTTCAAAATAATTCTTAACAACCAGAAATAAAGAGTTCTTGCAACAACCATTGACCCTTAACTAATTGGTTGATGTATTTATTTATAATCTAAAATTCAACTGAAAATAACAACTAAGTGCAGTTTAAGAAAAGAAAAAATTCGCTACATGGCATCATCTTCTAACACTTTCTTTAACAGTCAACTTAAGATATCACTTGAAAGGGTGACTTTTCTCATACTCCGACCAACTGATAAACAACTCTTCGTAGGTTTGGGCCCATGGAAACCTGTTATGTTCCATCGGATCCACGTGAATTCCTCTAATGTCTATCGCATGCGTCCAGTACTTCACCAAACTGGTGTTTAACTATTGTAGTACAGTTCAAGTTCCAATTGGATGTTCCATAGATCATTACACTTGCCCTAGCACTGTGTCGCTCATCTTCGCGAGCTCTTCGACCCATAGTGAATCTTGCTTGGTATGCAACTCGACTATGTCGCATAAGTCAACAAAGTTGTCGGGGGTGTTGAACTCGGGAGTCTGATATCCTTTATTGCCTAGTTGATCCTCAGACTTGGTTTCTCTCAGATTCCTCAATGAAGTTATGAAGCCAATTTTTCTCAATAGTCGGAGAGACCTTTCCTGCAATTGGAATTGAAAATCATTTAGAAATTTTCTTTCCAGACAAATTATATGAAAAACCTAAGCAGGAGTAAACCAGGCTGATGCATACCTGTAAAGGTCACTAAGCCTGCTTGTTTGATACTTATGTGATCTCCACGACCTTTTGAATTACCTACAACATCTCTATTAGTGTCGCCACTTCTCTTTAGTTATGGTGAGTTACATCCATGCACCATAGCATGGTGGATTAGGTACGAAAAATATGAGAGTCAAAGTCATGCCAGTGGTCAGTTGGCCCTTGGGGTCGAGAAAGGATGTCAGATCCGAACATGTGTTGAAAGTACAAGTAAGTTCCAAAAGGATCGGATGTTGTTATAAGGGAAGTCGTTAAATGCTTCAGGTCGAGGCAAGTTTCTCATACAAAAGTTGCATCAGCAAGTACATTGACCATCATTAGCTCATTATGGAGGCTATGTAAATTAAAATAAATCGAGATGATCGTACCACATATCCTCTACAAATCCTATCAGTTGCATTTCACACGTCCCGGATTATACCCGTCGCATGGATGTGACACATTAATTCTTTAAAACATCCTGTCGCAAGGCATTCAATATTCCCTGGCACGTTTCGGCTCACTACCCCGGTCCACTATAAATTCTAGATGTTATGTATGTGTTCTACGTAACAACCAATCTTATGCACCAGTGGTGACTTGTCTTGTAAGCCCAATTAGATCAAACTTTGTATTTGGTCCTTTGTCCAGTCACAGATGTCTAATAAAATATGCTATCACACCATGGGGTCTCCTTAAAATGTGAGAGGAGGTTTGTGGGGAACTCGGAATGCCAGGCCTGAGCCCCAACATGTTTGGGACTTGTTCTTATTGGTAGCGGGTATTCCTGAGGTTCCAAAGGAAAGTTCTTACCTTCACGCAGAAACTATAGTGTCACTCCGTGTGGAGAGCGAAGTGGAAGAAACTACATCGGAAGGACGTGGTTTGGAGAGCACGCTCCCTCAACAGAAGATACTGTGGAGGAGAATAGAGAATTACGATGGCAGTTGACGGCAAAGAACTCTGAGGTTCTAGCACGACAAGCTTGTGAAGGTAATGTAACCTGGCTCAAAAGACAACTTCCGGAAGCACAGGACACGATCGTGCAGCTATGCGAAGCTCAAGGGGTGTCGGAAGAACAAAACATGAAAACACCTCAAGGAGAGCAAAGAAGCTGGGGGGGAGGTCCACGCATAGAAGAGGCATGATTGGAAAAATCTATTTTGTGTTCTCAGACGCGGTGCCACATTTTGATAGTTTTCCTCTTTTTTACTCTGAAAATTTTTGCGTCCTCAATGTAACCATGCTGGTTGGCCGAAAGGTATTGGTAGTGCCTATTGTATGTAACCGAAACCCTATGGAAATCTAATATATAAATTCTCACAATTTTGACGAAAGGATTCTGGTCATAGTAGTTGAATGCAGGTTTTCCTTCTTGGCTTATAATTCTACTGTGTTCTTTGTCTAATTTTCTTGTAAGTTATCCTCGATTTTGTACTTAGTGTTGCTTTGAATTTTCGTTGATATCTTTCTGCAAAAACTTCCGACGTCCACTAACTTCATCGTATAGTGTTGATGTGGCATCATTAACTCGGGGCTTGGGAACTGTTAACGACTCAAGGGAAAATTTGAACATGTGTTTAACTGCTTTGGCAACAATATGTGATGGGTGGGAACATATGGTTTGATAGCGTACTTCAATTTGGTCGGAGTTTTTTCAAAAAGACACGAGCGATAACATAAACTTCGGGTAGCCGATGCCGAAAAGTATCGGGATCGACAATCGGGGGGAAGGGAATAAACTTGTCACACCCTTTAATGGCCATACCTTCTCAAAACTTGTCAATGCCAAAAATGTTCCGGAAGTCGGCAATCGGCGATATCCTTGCATTCTTCGTGAGTGCCTACTCTTTTTTTCATTCAATGATGCTGAAGGGATCAGTCATCAACGATATCGTCGATGATGCTTGTCGTGAAATGAGAGACTTCCATCTGTCGATGTCGATGAAGATCGGTGCTCGGCTACCTTGGTTTTCTCAAGCAGTTCTTGTCACCTCTAATTCTTCCTAATGATGAATTTCTTAAGTGCATCGGGGTAAAGCTTCGACTGTCGATTCTTTAATTAAATGTTAGTATTTTTTAAGTTATGATGATTTTCACATGCTCAAGCAGATTTTAAAAGACTTAAAAAATAAAAAAATAAATGATAAGAAATGTAGCAATTTTCATACTGAAGTAGAATCAGACAGTGCGAAAGATTAAGTGGTACCCAAAAAGGAAAAACTTTACATAGGCTTTTCTTAGGGTGTGTTGAGTGCTTAACAGGATGCCCACTATCATGGATTTTCCTTTTTCCTTTTCAAATGGAAATCATACTATATTTTAGGTTGTTATCATAGAATCTTTGAATATATATAATAACCTTCCAAAATGAAATATAACCCTATCCTTCAAATTTAATTTGTGTCATAGGTTTAAAAGTCTAAGATGATCTACTTTTTATATTTAAAATTCAAAGATAACGTTTTATTGCCATTGTAATGCATTTTGATTAATGAGAGTGAGAAAAGTTAGTCCCCACATAATATGGGTCAATTGAGGTGATATGTTTTAATGTTTATATTCCAATATTAAGTAGTGTGTACCTAATCCTTTAAAAAACTAACAGAAGTTAGACATACTTCTAACGTGGAAGTGTTGGCGGCCAATTATTTAAAAGGGATAACACGTTCAATATAAGGATACCCAGTATTCCTTAAAATAGACAACACAAGCAAGATACAAATTCCCACTATCATGGATCTTCCTTTTTCCTTTTCAAATGAAAATCATAATGTATTTTATGTTGTCAACATGGGATTGTTGAATACATAATAACCTTTCAAAATGTTCAATATGACCGTATCTTTTAAATTTTATTCATGCCATATGTTTAAAAGTCTAAGGTTATTTGTTTTTTATATTCAAAATTCAAAGATAACATTTTCTTACAATTAATGCATTTTGACTAATGAGAATGAGAGAAGTTAGTCCCCACTTAGTATG
>ML779949.1:72605-93040 GCA_009831015.1 Picea engelmannii
TATTATTTAAAAGTCTTGTCAATTATTTCCTATTCAAAATTCAAACATTCTTTACTTACAATTTTTTATGTCGACTATGGGGCACTCAAATCAACCCATTTTATTTTTTCCGGTGAATCAAAGTTCCACTAGTTTTAATTGTTTTCTGATAACCAAATCCATACAAACAAATTTCCCATCACCATTGTGACTTCCAACATAGTTCCAACCAAATTTACCCCCCACCCAAAAAAAACATGATATTTTGAATACTATTTATCCCATGCTAAAAGCCTTGTACTCTCAATTATGCTCTCAAAATTCAAACATAATATTTTCAAATACTTAAAGATGGTGGCTTTTTCTTATGAAAAAAAACATTCTCTTAATAAGGTTAACCCATTTTCAAATCATTATAATATATATTTAATTTGTTTTTATATGTATATTTAAAGATTAAACAATTTATATCTAATATTTTTAAAATTAATAAGAATTACATACATTTATACTATAAAAGTATTAATAAAAAATAAAATAAAAATACAATCAAAATAATAATATTCATTATTCTTTAAAAATAACAAGTGTTGCGTGGCAGTGTAGTCCCCGCCAGGTTGGAATGGGAATAAATGCATTGCTACGGAGGTACCGAGTACAAACACGTGTGAAGCAGGTTGAAGTACATGTGGTGTCCATACAGAGGATGAATTTGTGGCAGCATGTCACTAGAAAACCACAAGACATTTAGCTTGTAGATGAGCCCCAAGGTTAATATGCGAACGAGGTAGTTTTTTCTTGGGGTGTGTATAGTTGAAACATGGGACTTAGAATTTTTTTGTCTAAATGACTTGAAATAAAGGTTCTTGGGAAAAAGGACAAGGAAGCATACAAATTAAACATTCAAATATAATAAACACAATTTCCTGACATCCAACATAGTTGAAGGAAAACAAATTTAGCATTTCCGAATTAGTTTTCTTTGAAATTTATCAAATATTAATAATGTCTTACAACAAAGGTTCCTGGAAAAAAGGACCAGGAAACACACACATTAAAATTCAAATATAATAAACACAATTTCATGACATCCAACATAGTTCAAAGAAAAAAAAATGGCATTCCCGAATTAGTTTTCTTTGAAATTTATCAAAAATTAATAATGTCTGTTACATATTTCTGGAATCTGTTCCATATTTCTAGAAATTTAAATGCGTTTGTCATATAGACTGGGATTGGGAATCCTGCGGACCATAAAAGAAATAATTACAAGAATTATGACTATAGAAATGAGAAGTGAGTGACGGTAGAGAGGAAGACCTGAAAAGAAGAAATTGGAAGTTATGAGTCTTTGGTTAGAGATTTCTATTTAAAGAGGCAAAATAACTAGATTGATAAAGAAAACAAAATGACATTAGTATATACTTAGTATGAAGTTGATGCATTTTTGTTGGTGTCATCGGCGATCACTGGAATCGTGCCAACTGGTTGTTTCCCTTTGTCGATGAACTTGTCCATTCTCCATTGGAACCATTCTTCAATGTATCTTCTCATGGGGGCCACGTTGACTTCATCCTGGATTTCTATGTCGAAAATATTGTTTTCTAATTTCCTTAGATCCATATAAATATTATGCAGAGCCTGTTCAATTTCTTCATTGTGTGTTGAATATTCCAGTAGCTAGTTCTCGAGCTCATCTACACAATATTCAATGATGTCGTAAAACTTTTCTAAAGACAACCCCTTTAAAATATCAAGTTGTTCATCGAAGGATTCTTTGGTCATTGACAAGGATTTGAGTATTAAGTTTGGGTCTTGAACCTCATTGGTACTTCTGGCTAATTCTATTTGGGTCAGGTTCCTAAATAATTATTCTTTTTTTGATATGGCTTGTTCACATGATTCGACAATGAGCTGCAGGTTCTTAACTTTCTTTTTCCAGCATGCTTTTAATTGTTTGATCTGCTTTGGGGAGGGGAGATCCTCCTATATTATTTTCAGATCCGATTTGTTGATGTCATGGTTGGAAAAAGGGGTCAGCATCTGTTCATAGAAACATTGATCATTTTTTAAATGCGTTCGCAAATGTTCGTGCAAATCATTTTCCTCTTTCAAAAGGAAGCTATATTTTGTGATGTTTGCTAGGATTCAATAACTATCTGCATTCGTTTCTTGATGTTATTCTCTACAATGGCTCTACACGATGCGAGGAGGTTGGACGATCCTTTTAACTTGGCTACAGGGGTAGCATACATGGTTTTTTCTCAAGGACTGGCAAACTCGGTGGTAGCAATGAAAGACTCCTCCAATTTCTTGACGCGGTCGTTCAGCCTGGCATTCTCCACTTCAATTCCTCCAATGGAATCATCAAGAGCATCACCGGTTATGCGGTGAAATAGGGATATTTGGGATGGCTACATTTTCCTAAAGTTAATATTTGTACAAGATTTTCATTTCTTATTTGTTACATCTATCTTTTCAATGACTATATTTTTAGATTGGCTGTCAAAAACAACACTCTGGAATACAAAGGATTCATCTTCGTAAAAAATGTTGGTCTCAAGTATTTCCATTATGGAACTATGGTGAATCACGTCTGTGGACAGGCCAACTTTGTGCATGTGCTCAATTTCAATTTCAAGTTACATCTTCTCACTTTCAATTTTGGGTTCGTCTGCCTACCCTACAATGTTTTTTCTCTTCTTCGTCAGGGGAACTTTGTGAGAACTATCAATTTTTGTGCGAGGAGGGTTCTTATCTCCTCCTCCGTTTGAATATTTTTGTGTTGCTTTCTTACTGGGGTGGGATTTTGAAGCGATGTTTCATGATGTTGTGCTCTTGGGAGTGCTAGTGGGGGACTGGACACTCTTCGCACCGAATACTTTTCCCTGTTGTCTGTACAACTCAGTCACTCTTTGCAATGTCTTTACGTCGCAATCGTTAGAAGTAGGAGTGTTTTTGTCACTATCTACGTCTTCGGTCAGGTGTCTATGGATAAAAGAGTTTCTAAAGCCAATCGATATTAAATGTTCTCGAAAAATCCCATTAGGGTTGGACCATTTTAGCCTTTCAACATATGTTAGGTTCAAGTTCTTGAAATGGCCTGTGAATTCGTCAATCTTATTAACGTTTCTGCACACGAAGTCCCCAACTTTCCAGGGCAGAGGAATGAACTATTTTTTTTCTTGTCATGGAAAAAATGCAACCTGTGCTTGTATTGCCTTGCTATTTCTGTAACAAACATGTTGTCTGTAATGTGACATGGAAGGAAAGCAGGATTTTCCTTGGATCCAAATACCATTAGCAAACAATGATTTTCCTTTTGTTCAAGTGTCACCTTCTTGTTCAAAAACTTGGTTGCTTGGCTAGACATCTGGGGAGCATCCTTTCCTAACAATAAATCTTTGAAAACTGAGACAAAGTCGTTAAAAACCTCATAAAAACAATGGGAGGCCTTGTGCCTCCATAGGGCCTGGTACCAGAATGTTACTGGGTCAAATTCATAGTTTATTTTCTTGGAAAGAGACAGTTTTGGAAACGAACAACAATACACTATTGCGAAAATCAAGTAGGATGACATATAAAATTTATTCGATTCTTTGAATCGTGACACATGGGAACAGATTTCAATGGAAATTAGCTTCCCCTAATCGAAAATGAATTTTTCCTTGACTGTGAAGTAAAAAATATAAATAACTATACGGGAGATGCTTGTCATGGATTCTTGTCATGTTATTCTTGTAAACAACCAAGCAATTTCCTGGAATGGATTTCTAAAGGAACTAGCTTGCAACTTTGTGATATCTTCAGGAACTACTATCGGGTCTTCGAGGAACTCAACTAAGATGTCCAACCCGTTATCATGTTTTTCTAGGAACTGCTTGTAGTCTTTTCCTCTGAAGGTCAATGTTGGCTCCGACAATATTAACATCTTGCGGAAGAATTGAAGTGACAAAGAAACAGGAGAATGGTCGCAGAGTGGAATAAATCTTTGGATTGAAATATAATTTTCGGCACACCAAGAGACGACCTCCTTACAGTCAAAAACCTCAGGGACGTAGCTTGCACGAGCGATTCTAGAGGTCCAAATAACTTCGTTCTCGGTGGAACATGATCAATAGTAAGAGTATGCCCTGGACCACTGGAAGTTTTGGTCCCGGCGTCCAAAGATATTAATTGTATCTCCACAAAACTGTTGTCGACTTGCTGCCATAAGTTTACAAGAACATTTTTTTTCTCCAGACGATGTTTGAAATGAAGAGTTGGAAGGGATAATATAACACTATGCAAATCATGGTCCAATGCGTTTGAATGGGAGATCTCCTCGAGACTTTTTCTCATTAATGACAATTTCAACGATTGTTGCATGATGCATTGTTAGCATTAAAGAGTAGTAATTGCATACATAGAAGTGAGAACATGGCAAATACAGAAATGAGAAATTAAGCATTGGAGATTTCCTGAACGGGACAACGCGATGACCCGTGTTTGAGATGAACAATCAGAAGGTACAATATAACTCTCCGCAAATCTGATGTGTATTAATGGGAGGTCTCCTCGAGCGTTTCGCTCATTAATGACAATGTTGATGATTTCTGCATGGTGAGTTGTTAGTATGAAAGGTTACTAATTTCATATTAATAAAGAAGTACGAAGGTCGTGAGGACAGGAAAGAGTAATTAAGGAGTGTCTAATTATCGAAAGCGATCGGGCAGGCTTCAAAATAGGGTTACAAGGTACAATCGTTGGAGGTGAGGGCATGAGGTTCAAATTGTATGTCTCATAAATTTTTGAGTGCAATACGCATAACACCGAAGAGGGCATGATAGGACAGTCCAAAGGGAAATTTGTATATCTCGGACATTTGGGTAATGTTTACAGGACATAGAACAATGGAGATGCAAACCTGAGCCCGCCTATCCATGAACCAGCAACTAAAAAATTGGCTCAATTATGGAATAGAGAAACGACTGGATGGATTCGTTTCGCCAATATATTGAAACTTGTAATATATATCCCATTGCATGGAAAGATATTTTCTGCATGTCTTTGGGAAGAAAACATAAAATAAGAGAAGATAAATTAATTTAAATTCGAGGAGTCGAGCTTCGTTTAAATTTCACTGTCTCGTCGACGCTTTTTCTTTTTAAGGGCAGTCAGTACAGTTGTTGCATGATGAATTATTAGCATTAAACCTTGGTCGGGCACAATAAAAAATGACTAATAATTGGAGATTTCGTGAACCCGCCAACCCGAGGAACCGTGAAAGAGATTCCATGAAATGGGCAAGTATGAAAAGTCATTGGACGGGCTTCAGAATTAGGGTGACAATGTTTCCCTAAGAGACATGACTTCCCGAGGTTCAAATTGTATGTCTTGGAACTTGAATGCAAGATGTATACCATGAAAGAGGGGATGATATGGGAGTCCGATGGTCAATTTGTATATAACCTTTTTCTCATTAATTACATGTTTAAGGTTCATGCACGATGAAGTGATAGCATTAAAGCTTGCCAATTGCATTTCTAGGGAGAAGTAGGAAGGTGGCGAGGACATGGAACAACAAGTAAGGAATAGCTCAATATCGAAAGCGGTTGGTGACGCTTCGAAATAGGGCTACAAGATACAACCAACAGAGGTGAGGGCCCGAGGGTCAAATTGTATCTCTCGGGAGTGTTGACCACAAAATGTGTAACATGGAAGAGGGCATGATGATGCATTCCTATGGACAAATTGTATATTGCAGAACTCCGGGAACTGTTTGCTAGTCATGGAACATTGGAAACACAATCTTGAGCCTGTCAGTCCGAGAACCCATAATCGAAAAAATGTCTAAGTATGAAATAGGGAAACTGTAGGGGGGAATCGATACATAGTAAATGTACATTGGCATGGAGATACAACCAACTTGTGGATACATATTGAAAGGAACGAAGGATGGTTGGCCTCGTGAAGGGGAATTCCAGCGGACAAATTGTATATCGCAGAACTCCAAGCACTGTTTGCAAGTCACAGAAGATTCGAAACACAATTTTGAGGCCTTCAATCTGGGAAGCTGCAATTGAAAAAGTGTCCAAGTATGGAATAGGGAAACATTGGCCTGGATTTGTTTTCGCTAATATATTGAAATTTGTAATAGCTTTGCCATTACCTAGAAAGAGTTTCTTTGCATGTTTCTGGACAAGTTCTATAGGGATGGTTAGTCCTCAAGAATTTTTCTTATTAATGATGATCTTTATGGTTGTTGCATGATGGTGTTTTAGTATTAAACCTTTGGTGTTTCATATTTGGAAAGAAGTATGAGGATGGCTGGAACAGGAAACAGTGACTAGGAATTGGAGATCTCATGAACCTGCCAACACAAGGATCCAAAATAGGGTGACAAGGTCTCCCCAGAAAACGTGAGGCCCCGACGGTCAAATTGTATCGCTCGGAACATTTGAATGTATAATCTGTAAGATGGAAGAGGGAACGATTTCAGATTCCAATAGTCAATTTGTATATGGAGGAGGTCCGAGTGCTAATTGTTTTGTACCAGTGTGTTTAGTTGTCACTAGTAGGACCATAATTAATGTATATTAGGAACGACGCGAATTTAGTGGGGATGGAAGGCAATGAAAGATACTTTGAAACATTTGTGAGCCTTGGTAGAGTGAAGGTTGCAATTTCGAGGAGTCTGTGGTGGAATTGTAGATCACGGAAGTTTTGAGTGAAAGATGTATATCATAGAACAAGAAGCAACAAAGTTTGAAAGCGCCAATCCGGCAACCGCAGCCATAAAATTGGCTAAGTATGGAAAGGCGACTAAGTAAATAACTAGAAAGCAATAATAGAGGGGAAGAAGAAAAGGGAAAAAGGGCTAAGTATCTCATAGAAGAACATCTATTGTTCGTTTACTAATTCCAATATTTTTGAACCCCTGGTGAGTTCTCACTAGTAAAATAATAAATTGAAGATCACGAAAGTTCTTTGGGTGCAAGATGTATATGACGGAACAAGGGACATAAGTGTTGGATACCGCAAACAGGGGACCCAGTGGTCATATAATTGGCTAAGTATTGAAAGGGACCATGATTGGTCGGGCTCACGGTGTGAATATATAGATAAAGATAAGCATATGCCAATCTTTGAATCCACGAGGCTATGATCATAGAGATGCGAATAAATATAGAACCACAAAGGGATAATAGAGGGGGAGAAAACAGGGAAAATTTAAAGAGATTTTTTTTATTTATTCCAATAGTATTCATATTAATATATATTAATAGATTATTTCTGGTCCAAATGTAAATCTTCTTCCAATTTGCAGGATCCTTTTCGGTTCGCAAATTTCGTTGAAATCCATAAGAAATAGAAAGAAAAAAAATAGCGGACAGCTGGGCTCGTGATGGGGCCTTCCAGCAGACAAATTGTATATCATGGAACTTCAGGCACTGTTTGCAAGGCGCAGAAGATTCAAAACACAATTGAGGTCGTCGATCCAGGAAACCGCAATCGAAAATGTGTGCAAGTATGGAATAGGGAAACATTGGGTTGGACTTGTTTTCGCTAATATATTGAGATTTGTAATAGCTTTGCCATTACCTGGCAAGATCTTCTTTGCATGTTTCTAGACAAGTTCTGTAGGGATGGTTAGTCCTCGAGACGTTTTCTTATTAATGACGATCTTTACGATTGTTGCATGATGGCGTTTTAGTATTAAACCTTTGGTGTTGCATATTTGGAAAGAAGTACGAGGATGGGAGGAATAGGAAACAGTGACTAGGAATTAGAGAATTTGTGAACTCACCAACATGAGGATCCAAAATAGGGTCACAAGGTCTCCCCAGAAGACGTGAGATCCCGCCGATCAAATTGTATTCCTCAAAAACATTTGAATGCATAATGTGTAACACATAAGAGGGGATGATGTTGGAGTTTGACAGTCAATTTGTATATGGATGAGGTACATGTGCCAATTGTTTTGTACCAGTGTGTTCATTTGTCACTAGTAAGACCATAATTAATCTATATTAGGAAGGACACAAAGTTAGTGGGGATGGAAGGCAACGACATATACTTTGATACATTTGTGAATCCTGATAGAGTGAATCTTGCGAGTTTGAGGAGTCTGCAGTGGAATTGTAGATCACGAAATCTTTGAGTGCAAGATGTATATCATGGAACAAGAAGAAACATAGTTTGAAAGCACCAACCTGGCAACCATGACCATAAAATTGGCTAAGTATGGAAAGGAACAATGGTCGGTCGGATTCGTCATGTGAGGATATATATGGAGATGAAGATATGTCAGCCTGCCAACCCTGGAATCCGCGATCTTATAAAGGTGACTAAGTATATAACCAGAAAGTGATAATACATAGGAAGAAGAAAAGGGGAAAAGGGCTAAGTATCTCACAGAAGAAAATCTATTGTTCGTTTATTAATGCCAATCTTTTCGAACCCCTGGTGAGTTCTCACTAGTAAAAGCATAAATTGCATATCACAGAAGTTCTTTGGCTACAAGATGTATATGACGGAACAAGGGACATAAGTGTTGGATACCGTAAACTTGGGACCCAGTGGTCAGATAATTCTCTAAGTATTGGCTAAGAGAGTTTTCATATTTATTCCAATAGTATTCATATTAATATATATTAATAGATTATTTCTAGTTCAAATGTAAATCATCTTCCAATTTGTAGAATGTTTTTCAGTTCACAAATTTCGTTCAAACCAATAAGCAATAAAAAGAATATATATATATATGATGCAACATTTTTGTATATGCACGGATATTATCAAATAGAAGAAGCTGTAATATATGGAAAATATTGAGCAGGAACATGACACCAACACTTGAGTTGCCTTGTTGTAACAGTCATTAATTCATTCTATTTATAGGACCCCAAAGAATGAAAGCAGAATGGGTCCTCCCATTTCTTTCTTTAAGTATAGGGAAGGGCACCACATAACTATGGCCTATGACAAATTATTCTTCCATGTAAAATGTAAGGAATGAACAGAGTAGCCTTTATTTAAATTGAAGTGCTAGGAAACAAAAACAAAAGCTTGTCGTCCATGTTTAATGACACGCAAAAAAAAGGTACAAAATAAAATAGAAAGCAATACCAGAGATTGGAAAAAAACATAAAAAAATCCGCAAATATTCTATATTCAAATAAGCTGGGTTACAAAATATAGCTAAGATAATTTGCCACAATGACTACGATTTGGCCTATCACCGACAAAAAAACAAAAAACAAATATGTACAATAATGAAGCTTGTGGACACTCTTTTATAGATTTCAACTTGATGATCAAATGCTTTCTTCATAAAAACAACAAGTTGAATATAAATTTCGGGTCTTGGACTTCATTGGTGCTACCAACTAGATCTATCCTAGCTTTTTGAATAGCTTGTGTCTTCTATATATGGTCTACCTGCATTGGCTAGTTATTCAACATTCCATACTTTGTTAAGTGTTAATTTCTCTTTGTCGTCGAAATCTTGGGGTTTAAGGTGCCTTCCTTGTAATGTTCCTAATCATGGACATCCGAGACAACTTAGAAATGTGATTCAAGACCAATCCAAAGATGAGGGAGTGGTTTTATGTAACATCATCTTTGCGGGAAACAAATCCTGGTAGGCAGCAAAATTCGAGACAAAAAAAAAAGTCAAGTATGTTTTGACTGCTATTTTCCCTACATTCGATCATCTGTTTGGTTGAAAAGCCTGCCTGAAGATTTGTATGTTGAACTTATTTGTTTTATTACTATAAAATGGAAGGGACGTCCAAGCCAACTGCAAAATGTTCCTCTGTTGAAGTACATAGCTTCTTCCAACAACACAGATCTGGCAAGTGTATCAAATGCTGCAGATCACATCAGAATATATATTTTGTCCTAGTGGTGGTAGACATGGAGGCCGACAAAATGGTTTGGAATGTTCAGAAGTGACGCTAAATATTACTCCATGACCGAATACACTCAGAAGGAAATTATAAAATTGGATACCCACGAACGTGAGAAACTGTATGTGCATTTGAATCAACATTCTAAAATTATAGAATGTTTTATGCCAAAGTTGTAACAGAATTGACAGACAACCAGTTTCTATGTCAAAGAGTGTTGAGAAACCTCTGGATGTAGAAACATACTCGACATACAATCAACTTTCGATCACTACTGATACTAATGTCAAGTGTAAGAAGTAATGATCATAGGTCCTAGGTACTTTGACCTTCAGGAATCCACATTGGCAGTGACCCCAGGCTTTAGATAGCTTCGGCTTCGGACATTGACACTAGCGGTGGAAATGGGAACAGTGCTATTAACTGCAGTGTGACAATGCGGTGAACAAGCAGGGTTGTCATTGTCAAAGAACTTAAACCGCAGGATTGTCAGACTTGCAAAGAACATCGACTTTAGTGTTGCTTTCTCACGAAAACTACAATGTTGCTTAGAGTCCATAAATCTTTGGACGTTGGTTGTCCTGTGCGATAATGACCTTGACATTAGGTACATGTCAAACATCTATTATCTGACATTGCAGTGTTAATGCAATTTCCATAGTGGATGATGGCTTAATTGCATTGGCACAAGCAATATTAATTGTGTGATTAATTAACATCCTTGAAGGACGTGAAACCCAAACAATGCCTAAAACTTTTCGAACATTTGTGTGTTCAAAAAATACATTGTTCTATATTTAAAAAAAAAAAATTGTATGGTTTGAACCTTTTTTTTTCAAATATCACATCAACTACAACAAAAGAAATGCATTTTCCTTATCCAAAGCAAGGGAAACAACAGGAAGATTGACATTAGGTGGAAACACCTCTGGAATACACCACTACATTAAGCTCTCTTCTAAAGAATGAAATAAAATGATTACATGAAGGTGGTAGTAAAAGGTGATTTTCAGAAACCAAATCATTACCTGAACACATGAAACTTCTTGCAGAAGATGGTAGTATAAGGTAACCCTTAGAAAGTGTTGCAAAGTCCATAATCCAGAACTCCTTCCCATTAAATTTTTCCAGTTACATGTCAATGCAGGGATTAGAAAGTTTTGAGAGTGTCATTCCCTGGTTATATACACACCTTCAAGTATGAGGGGAATATTCGTGCAAAGAGGGGAAAGCTCATCGACCTAGATGCAATCATATGAATAGGAATAGTAAAACAAAAATGTACAGTAGTGATATAAAGTTGATTATATGTGGAGTCTATAACTACATCTAGAGGACAGTGAAAAAACTTTGACAAACAATATGGATTTCTATCAAGTCTGTTACCACACCCAGAAGTAGATCAACAAACTTTGAAATAGAAACTTTTGTAATTTTAGGATGTCGTTTTAACCACCCATGCAATTTCCCATACTCGTGACCATCCAAATTTATAATTTCATTCTGAGTATATTCGCGAATGGAGTAATATTTCATGTCATTTCTGAATATTATAGACCATTTTGCAAGCCACGGTAACTTTGACTCCTTTGACAGAAGACAAATTCTTGTGTGCTCCGTAGAATTTGATACACTTGTCAAATCTGTGTTGTTCGAAGAAACTATATACTTCAACGAAGGACCATTTTGCAGGTGAACTAAAAATCCCTTCCAACTCCTAGTAAGAAAACAAAGAAGATCAAAAAAATTATCTCCAAGAAGGCCTTTCAACCAACCAAAGCATCGAATACTGGGAGAACACTAATTAGAAGATACTTGGTTTTTTTTGTTTCCTGTCTAAGTTTTTGTTAGCTAACAAAGTTTTTTTTCGCTCAAAGCTGACATCACATAAAACCATTCTCTCGTCTTTCAATTGGGCTTCAATGGAATATCTAAGTTGTCTTACATGTCCATGACCAGGAACATTACAACAAAGGCACCTTAAATCCCAACTCTTTGATGTTAGAGAGAAATGGGAATAAGAATTTAAAATCAACGTCGAAGGATGACAGTATAATATTCCGTAGATTTTGGTTTAATGCGTCTTAATGGCAGATGCGCTCGATCTTTTCGATTATTAATCCCAATCTTTTCAAATATGTGCCCTGAATAGTCACTAATAGCACGTATAAGCGTTCCCATATCCAAGCAGATTCTCAAATATGACAACCTGTAACATATGCACAATATTAAAGGGGGAAATGACATCAACATCTATGTAGATGGCACATCCGTGGATGGCAATGTGGTAGTACAATATTGCATTGTTACTATGATGATGCCTTTAAAAAACTAAAATAGCCAACACTTTTTGCAAATTCAAAATGCACGCAAAAAAAATTATTAGATCCCATAATATTCACCTGTTTATGCATTTTAATGGGAGATGTCCTCGAGCTTTCCTCTTATTAAAGCCAATCTTTTCGAACCTGTCTGGTCCATTTGTCACTTTTAAAATCATAATTAATGCGCATTGGGAAGGGTGGAAGGTGGCGGGGATGGAGGGGATAGAAAAAATGTTGTTAAACTTTTCTGAACCTGGGAACGCGTGAACCCGTGAAACTTTGAAGACTCGACTAAGTATGGAAAGGCAGGTCAGAGAGATGGATTCATTGTAGGTAGAGGCAGGGTTGCGAGTTTGAGGAGTTCAAGGTCGAATTATAGAGAACGAAATTTTTGTGTGCAAGATGTATACCTCGAACACAGGTTGCCAGAGTTTGATAGCACCTATCCGCAAACCAACGTTCATAAAATTGGCTAAGTATGCAAACGAACGACAGTCGGTCGGAATAGTGATGTGAATATATGGATGGAGATGATGATTTTTTGGTTCACCATACCGGGAACCTGCGAGCACAAAAATGTGACAGAGTCTAGAACCAGAAATGCATAATAGAAGGTAAGAACAAAAGGGAAAAATAGGCAAGTTCAAAATAAATTGGATAAATATGTAAACAAACAGTGGTCGGTTAGACTCGTGATGTGAAGATATAGATGGAGATGAATATTTTGTAATTGGCCACCTTGGGAACCCGCGACCACAGAAAGGTGGAAAAGTATAGAACCTGAAATGCATAATAGAGGGGAAGAACAAAAGGAAAAAACGAGAAAGTTTACAAGAGGAAAAAGAAAGGGAGAGAAGAACTTTATCGCTCACACAACAACACTTACTCTCATAACTATGAATCCATAGAAAGACATTAACCATGGGAAAAATATCGTCTTCTATGAAATATAGTTGGAGCCCGACAAACTCTGTTTCAAGCCATAAGAGATGTAATTTACATCCACTGCAAAATTTTGCATATTATTTTATCTTAATAGTATTTTATGGGGAGCCAACTGTAAAATCATGTAACAACAGATCCAACTATAGATGCAGTACCCCAACATCGCAAAGTTCAAGCAAACAAGAGTAAGCAGGAAATAACAACCCAGTTAAGAAGCACCAAAAGGCCCAATTGCAGCCGCAAGACCTGAACCCTACAAAGTTGAATCAACAACAATAAGCAGCATCCAGTGAACCAAGAAGTAAGCACCAACCAGCCAACCAGGAATGTCGGTGAATCACAATATTCTCCAAATTCACTGCACACAAGATTGTTTCAAAAAAATCGAAGGAAAATGTATTGTAACGCATCTTTTAACCAAATATTTCACGATGAGAGACCTGTCAGGTAAAATTCAAATTTGGCAAGACCGTCCAAAGGCCTGCGATTGTGCAAGCAATTAAGAAAGGTGTGGTTTTCACGGTTGGTATTTTTCAATATTGGGATCGATCAAAATCCTCTTGCAGTCCATCTTTGTATTTGATTACTACGACCAGAGAAGCAGGACTGTAATGTTGTCTTCGTCTCGTTCCTTATTGCCAAGGTTTGACACAAAACCTACCTCCATCACAGCCACAATGATGCATAGGAAAAGGGAATCATATTTTATCCTCACATACAAAAATTTTTTGCAAGAGGATTTCAACTCAGGCATCCCCAGCAGTCAAATTTCCCACCTACAAACTGCAGATAGCAAGCGAAGATACTCACGACACCCAAACCCTCCCATCATCGAAGAACGATAGAAGGCCAATGTTTGACACAGAACCTACCTCCATCACAACCACAGTGACGCATCGCAAAAACAAAATCATAGTTTCTCCTCACATGCAAAGATGTTCTGCAAGAGGATTTCGACTCAGGCATGCCTAGTAGTCAAATTTCCCACTTGCAAACTGCAAATAGCAAGCGAAGCTAAACATGACACCCAAACCCGCCCGTCAATGGGGAACAATAGAAGGGCAGTTCAAATCACGGTTGCAGAACCCCAAGCGTGCAAACTACAACAAGACCAACATGCAAAGAAGAACAACAACAGGAAAATAAGAAATCAGTGAACATGCAAGAAGCAAGCATGAACCAGTGAACCAACAATGTTGTTGAAGAACAAAATTGCCCACATTGACTGCAAACAACATTGCATATAAAAAAAAAAAATGTATTGTAACAGGCATGTTAAGTAAACATTTAAGGCTATGAAGCCTGTTAGGTATACATTTAAGTATGACTGCTCTGTAAACATTTAAGAAAGAAAGTAGTGTGGCAGGTCTATCACGTCCGAAAAAACATTTATTTTATTATTTTATAATGTTCAATAATAAAAAGAAATTAGTAACAATAGTTCGAACAGTAGAGCCTATGCAAAAAAAAAAAATATTCAAAGGACAAACTAATATGAAGTCAAATTATAAAAAAAACTGACTATCTATCTTCAAAAATTTGGATATCCAAACATTTCAAAAAAAAAACAACTCAAAAAGACCGTATATGATCAAAAACTTTGGATATGCTAACATATCAAACATTGGGAATAGTGACGCCGACAATAAGACCTCAAATATGTTATCCAATCAACTCATGAAATATATGGTATTTTTTATTATATACAAATCAAAGTTTTTAGTTCTTTAGTTCCAACAATAGATATCATGCAAATATTTGTGGTCAAAGGACAAACTAATATGAAGTCAACGAATTATCGATCGATATAGTCCCTCTACGCCTTCGACAGGGACTAATAATACATTCAAAATAAAAATTTATTTTTCTTTAAATTGCTAATATAAAAGGTACTCATTATCATAGATCTTGATTTTTCTTTTTCTTTAAATTGTTTAACATAAAAAAATTGCTAATATAAATGATACTCGTTATTATAGATAAATTGATTTTTGTTTTTCTTTAAATTGTTTAACATAAAATGGTTAAATACATAATAGCTTTTTAAAATTAAATATCACGAGGGCTTTGAAATTTTAAGATTTTATATTTTTAATATTCAAAGTTCAAAATTAATGTTTTCGTGGTGCAGTTGAGGTGATTTGATCTGTGTGAATGTTTGTTTTCATATTGAGAGATGGGTGAAATCATGAAGATGGATTACACTTTTGCTTGTTTTATTACAAAAACAATTGTATTTTCACAAGTTATTCAACTTCCGACATACAAAAGTATTTTTTTTATTTAGAATTTCACTTTACGGTAAAAACAAAACTTGTGAAGAATTGTGTTAGCTTGACAATGACTATTTTTCAATTTTTTTATCACGATTTGATATGTCAATTTGACAATTGTTTAACAGTATGTTCCTTAAACATGAAATGAATGATAATGAGTTACTTATTTCTACAACAATGTATCTATTATTAAACTTATGTTTTTAATAAAAGAAATATATTGCAACAATCTACAGAGACTCTATTTTATTATGACTATAATTTTGAATCTAACGGATGAATATTATAATTTATAGAATTTTTTGAAGTTGACCAAGCTGAAAACGTTGCATATTTTAAACACATGTTGTTCTACATGTTGTATCTATCTTAATTTTTACTTAAAACTAAAATCTAAATATACCCTTTCGAAAAGAACAGTTTAAGGATTATGAATATATTTTTTTCCAAATTTTTTACTATATATTTTTAGAGATACCGATATTTCATTTCACCGAATCATAATATCTGCTGAAAATATTATGTAGTGAATATTTTTTTTTAAATTAAAAAAAATTAGATAAAAATAAAAAAAAATGAAAACAAATTATACAAATTGAAAGTAGATTCAATTTTGGAAATGCTGGTGTCATTTTTTAAACCAAATTCTCAGCATTTAAAGGAATCCACAACCTCCGAAGTTCAGTTAAGATTGGGGCAATTCTCTGGTTTTAGTTTTCAGTCCCAATTTCCTTTTTTCGGCCGAAATAATATTTTGACCGAACAAATAATATTTCGGACGAGAAACTAAAATCTAACAGAAACCGTGAAATCTAAATTATTTCCATGTTTTTCGGCCGAAAAACAATTTATTCGGCCGAAACAAAATTCTTTCGACCGAAAGATGGTCAAACGAATTATGTCCATCAAAAAAAATGAAACAACACATCGTATCATTTTATTTCGTGCCAAATTGTATAAATAGGCTTTCGGTTGAACACATTTAACACAATTCATCAGATGGACAGACATACATAAGCTCGAGGATAGGAATTTCAAAGCATTTCTATTACTATTTGCAGCTGTATTCTTTTCTTTCTTTATTTCTTCCCTTTGTTCCATAGGATTAATCAGAGGATCGATATCGATACATGGTGGTTTTCTAGAGCACTTAAACAAAGTTTCGAATCATCTTTTTGGTTTTTGTTGAATAAGGTAAATGGTGTTTGTTCAAGTTTTTATTGGAATAACAATTTATATGTTGAAAGATAAATGTTAGCATTTTTTCAAGGTGAAGTCTTCGTTGAACATATCTTTTACAGTTAACTATAAAAGTCATGGGAAACAAAAGTTTGCGCAAGAGAAAATATGATCGCACTCGAGATGATACTCGCCAAATCGAACAAAGGAAAGAGCTTTATTGGAGAACGAAACAAGAACATGCAAATATTGAAGAAAGAAACGATGATAATGTTAATAGAGATTTTCGACAAGAAGAAGTTCAACCAAGTATGCATGCACATATGATGATCGAGCACACGACACACATTGGGATTGTATTCAGAAAGTATAAAATTCAAGGTATAGAATTCAAATTAAAAATATTGTAAATAATATAATTGATTGTAATTACAATTTGATGTTTTTCAAAAAACATAAATAGATTTGTGTCATAATGTCGAAGAAGACGATGAAACCAAAATTGAATCAGAAGACGAATCACCTATAGGTATGTGTACAAAAGTTTAGATTAATACAAGATGAACACTCAAGTATATATAACTTAGTGAATTTGTGTTTGGGTTATGTTTTTTAATATAAATTTTAAATTGAAATATGTAGAAGAATCTATCAACATTGATGATGAAATATTAGAAAATGTTGATACTGACAAATTTGGAAAGAAAAAAGCTAAGCATTATATAATATATCGAACTAAGAATATGTATAATACTTATTTCAAAGATGAATCAGTAGCAGTACAGGCTCAACTTTTACTTTCTCTATTGAAGTCGAGAAAGTTAAAAGAAGCTACATCATTATTGGGTATTCAAAATTCGACAAAGGATACAAAGGTGCAACATAATATCTTTAACAATATAACTAGTGTATTAAAAGCTTTTGGAAAATCTTGAAAGGAAGATGTTCGCGTTGCACGTAAAACGTTACAAACAACAATTGTTTCAGGGAGAAATAAAAAAGATCGTTTGACACTACACATGGAAAAAACATTGGGAACGTTAAGAAAAACATTGCACAAACATAGAAAATTATGTTTCCAAATAGATGTAAATGATGAATTGGCTTGTTGGACAGTGATTTCTAGACAACCCTACAAAGATAGACTTGCAGAAAATGTTAAAGAATTGGAATGTAATTGTTGGTTGGAAGAATCTCGTGTTTCACCACATACAAGGGATGTGGTGCATTGAAGAATAGCACAAAATCAATATGAAGAACATCGAAAACATATATTGCCAATGACACAAATAGAGTTGTTTAATAAGTTCAAAGAAGAGCACAAAGAAGTTAGAATTTCCATCAATACATTTGCGCAACAAAAACCATGGTTTGTTAGACCCATCACTGTCCGTGACACGTGTTGTTGTCATTATCATGTGGAGTTTGAGTTCTATTACGAAACTTTTTTGGATTTTGATAAAACTTTATGGCCAGGTTCACCTCCTCCTTCCACAGTTCGTGTTTTTATATCTGAAATTCTATGTGAAAGAGAAGATGATGATTTATTTTACAAAAACAAATGTGTTGGTGGAAGGAAATGTGATCGTTGTGGAAATCTAAGTTTGTTTCATTCAAAGTATCATATTGATATGAATGATCAATCATTTTCTAATATAAAAGTCAATTGGAAGAGATATGAATATTTGAGCAGCACGACTCCACATTCTTCAAATATTATTTCCAAAAGGCTTGATTTGAAGGTAGATAAAATCTGTATAATACAGTTTTTGAAGAAGTTTGAGGAAGAAATCTATAAATACACCAAGCATTCACATAGATCTCGATGGCAAGATCTAAAATTCAAACAATCCCATGAAGTGTTTCCACCAGGGACAATTTTGTCTGTAGTTGATTTTGCAGAGAATTACACATTCACTGCACAAAAAGAAATACAGAGTGAATATTATCATTCTGATCAAGTTACCATATTTGTCCACGTTCTATATAGACATGCTCAACAGAGTCTTCCTAACATAGAAAGCACCAACGACAATCGACATGTTATTAAAGAATATCACTTTTGTATAAGTGATGATCGAACACACGACACATATTATGTACAATATTGTTTTGATAAATTTTATGATTCATTGAAAGAACGTGAAATCATATTTGATCGGCATTGGATATGGTCCGATGGGTGTACGGGTCAGTTCAAATCTGCACGATCATTCTATTGGTTATGCCGTCTTCATAAAAAATTAAATATTACACATTGTTGGAATATTTTTGAGACTGGTCATGGAAAAGGAGAGCACGACGGTGCAGGAGCATGTATAAAACGAGCACTTTGAAGGCATTAGCTGAACCCTCATGTCGGTCGATTTCAATCTGCTGAACAAGTTGTTGAATGGTGCAACATGGTGCTAAGCTATGAATATAATCCGTCAAGGGATGTGCGCAGGTGTGTCTATATATAAATGTTACATGTATGTACACAGGATATATAAATTTGAACGTGTTCAAATTTATATTCAATATTCAATCATTTTCTTGAGAGATTTCAAGTTAACAAATTCTTGTCTTGTGCAGGTATTTTTGGCATGTTGGAATCGAAGATGTAAATAGATCAATCTCATATGATGCCAGTACAATACCCGGGACAAGAAAAATACATTCAGTTAAAACAAAATTTTTTCAAAATGGGTTTGCATTTGATAGATGAAATGACTCTTGTTTTTGTTCAGTTTGCATAGACGACTCAGAATCTATAGATATTTGCGAGAACGAAAATGCAGGATATGTTAAAGCTTGGAGACATATTGAAATTAATGTAAAAGGGAAAATGCCACTTGCAAGCTTAGAGGAGATGGAATCAAATGAAACTATAGTGTCAGTTGATGGCGATAGAGATTATGATCTTGTTAGAGAAGGTAAAATTTTTATGTTTAAATTTTTTCAAATAACTTGTAGATACATACTTATGTGATAATCTAATACGAATTAATTATTGTCCAATATATCCAATTATTTGCAAGAGATGTTTTTGCCATGGTTGCACCTGTAGACAACACTGAAAACATGAAATATTATTTGATGTGATGCATGAAACAAAAGATGAGGCTATTAGAAGATTTTGATGATAACAATTTTATATATGAAATATGATCCATTGTATTGAAAGGATATTTTTTTCAAGAAACCCATCAAACCGATACTCATGTTCACTTTCAAGACTACCAATCAGATGTCACAAGTTGTCAATATAGTCATTTGGTATGTGCATCGCACATAAAGTTAATAGAAGTTCAATAAAAAAAAAGAACAAAAGTTAGAAAATGGAAAATGTCCAAAGTCGATCATGAACGAATAATTGAAGATGGAATGCCATTACGTTGCTTTTAAACAAACTTGGCACATGTGTACATTCCATAATTTTTAATTTTTCATTGAATGTACATTCCAGATTTTGATAACTCGTTTTGACTATCTTCAAACATATTTCCAATTATGATATTTATAAAAATGATACTATGTATAAAAAACTCACTTGATACTTTGTATACTATTTCCAACATCTAATTGAATTGTACCAATGACCCACAAAAATGTCTTGATACATAAAATCATAGTCCGTGGAAGATTAGAAACACTAATAGTGGTTGATTTAATGTTGACTGGATATTTTAGGATCTCTTACATCACATGCTCCATCCATACATCCATTCATGTTTAACTAGGAACCTTTTAAGTGTTCATTTTCCATTCATGCTCCAGCCATACATCCATTCATGTTTAACTAGGAACCTTTGAAGTGTTCATGTTTAACTAGGATTTATATTTGTAATCAAAAATAA
>ML779949.1:93722-105113 GCA_009831015.1 Picea engelmannii
ATTAAGTAGTGATATAGGATTAAGTAGTGATGGTTGTATATAAAATATTGTGGTGATTTTCTCTTACTTATCTAAATTTTGATGAAGAATTTGTTTTAGTCTAATACAATTGGGATGGACAATTGAGAATAGAGAAATACCTTTTTTTTTTTAATCATTTATTGATAACTACTTTCCTTCTTATTTCACATATGCACCTTAACATGTTTTTAGGGATGAAATCTTTAACAATCTTATTTATTGATAACTACTTTCCTTCTTACTTCACATATGTACCTTAACATGTTTTTAGGGATGAAATCTTTAACAATATTATTTCAATTGTTCTATAATATTCTATGATAAACACAAAAAGGAAAATATTCTTCAAAGTATTTATGTATCATTCGTTTCAATATTTAGAGTTAGTGTTTTACTCTATAGTCCCATCACTAAATGACATATTTTCATATCATCCTTTGTAACAATATTGTTTTTCTAGAGTGAAACTAGTATTAAGAATGTTGTTGATTTCCTTCAATAGTAGTTTAGGGTTAACTTTGTCACTTTTTTACCATCAATTATGAGAAATTGAATACGAGACAAAAATTGCTATTTTGAATTTCAAAATTATGAAATATATATATTATAATCAAATTTATACAAAACATTAGTTCATAACAAGTTAAATTTTCCACTTTTTTATCGTCTATTATGAGATATCATATTATGAGAAATCAAATATATATGAGACAAATTGCTATTTTGAATTCCAAAATTATGAAACATATATATATATTATAATCAAAGTCTGAATAGTAACACTGTAAAATACATAAGTTCCACATCCATTTTAGGATGATAACAAAAACAAAGACATTTAACTCCAAAATTCTGGACTCTAATCCATCGCTTTAAGATAGATCACTTCATACATGAAATTCAAACCTGCAAAAAAACAGATTTCAAAAAATAAAAATTTACAATTCAAACATGCGAAATAATACAGAATTCAAAAATTGTAATTAAAATAAAATTGACATACATACCAAAAGAGTTAATTGTCATCCTCCAACATACTCTTTCCCACAAAGTATATTATAAACATATTTTCCGCCAAATATAATTTAGACATCTGTATAAATAAAAAACATAATAAAAAAACAAATAACACATGTGTTAGCATATATACTAGACACAACTAAATATTAAATAAACAATACGTAATAATAACATAACCAACCACAAGATTTAAGATCTAGTTACTCTCCAATTAAGAGTACATGATTTAAAAAAATTGTAAATCAAATATCTAAAATAAATATAGAAGTTATTTTTTGAATAAAGTTCACAAATCTCCATATTAAGTCATTCTCAAATCCTTGTGGATAAAGTCCCAAATCCTTGAGGTGAAATTTTTCTTGTGGATAAGGTCCAAAATCCTTGAGGTGAAATTCTCCTTGTGGATAAGGTCCACAATCCTTGAAGTGAAATTTTCATCCCAAGTGATGTTATTGTGTTCTTGGTAAAACAAATTGTGTTAGAGTTAGATAATAATTTGAAAATAAACATAGAACTGTGTATGAAGATAATTCACAAATCTCCATGTATTAAGTCATTCTTCTAAATAAATACTTATCTCCTTGTGGATAAAGTTCAAAATCCTTCCGGAAATTCTCCTTGTGGATAAAGTCCCAAATCCTTAGATTTAATTCTCATCCCAGGTGTTGTTATTTGATCATATTTACACATCAATAAAATATTAATCTCCTCAGCAATTAAATACTTCTCATCTTCTTTGGCAGTGGTCATATAATCAAATTTCACGATGCCCTTTCAAACTAAAGGACTCATAAATCTCCATATTAAGAAATTCTTCCAAAAAACTACTTACTATCTAAAAAAGTTCACAAATCTTCATTTTAAATACCATTCTTCCGAAAAATACTTATCTTCTCTTTCTTCAATGGAATATAGATGTTCTCATATAATATGACGCCATTCATGGACAAGAAAGCAAGGACTGCAATCGAGAAAAATTTAGAAACTTTCTCTTTTCATCTGTGGGATAGAATCTGTTCTCAAATATTCAAACATATTCAAGTTCAAAATTAGGTGTTCATAATGATCTAACCTTAAATAAGTTTGAGTGTACACCATTTAAGACAACGACAAACTTATTTAGGAGTTCTATATAATTCAAAATAATTGAGGAAAGGCTAAACTATAAATTTGAGAAAACAACAATTTGATAAAAGTCAAGAACATACATTTATGAATCATCCTGAATGGACACATCCTTTCCTAATCTGGGTGCTTCCTCAATCCCAATCTCTCTTCCAGACACACTCTCATGTACTCACTTCTCCACAGTGGCCTATATAACACATTTCAAATTTGAAAATTTAATAAATTAAATATTCAAATGATTATATAACACATTAAATTTAAATGATTTTAAGACATTATGTAACATCCCGCTCTGGCGCACTAAGAAAACTTATTCTTTGAGGACACTTGCTCGCAAGTGATCTGGACTTTTATGATGTTAAAACATTTATCCTTGATTATGATGCGTTATGATAAATGACATGATGTTTTACTGCTTTGACGTAGACAGGTGCTATTGACTCAGTTTTATTGAGAGTACAGGGTTTTGGACCTTGAGGATTCAGAGGCATCGGTGGAACCCCTTAGACTCCGGATTGAGTCAGGGAGTGTGATATTTGGGTTGATTTATTTACGGTGATATTTCATTGATTTGATGATATGATGTTGACATGTTCTGACACGATTGTTGATGATGCAGGCTGATGATAGCTTGCCGACCAGACTCACATATGGAGTAAAGGGGTCACACATGATTTCCAGAGAGGTTGAGGGAGAGGGGTGGACAGAAGCCCTGCCACAACCTACTAGCACTCCCACCATGGATCGAACTATAGGTTAACGATTACCTAGTTTGAGAGGATCCACGATGCTGTGAGGGCAGACTACGACAGTCACTCACGATGATTCTAACGGGCACGCAATAAGGCAGGGGCCTTATTCCTTAGAGCCCTTAGTCTCCCACAAGTTCACCTGGTAGAGTGTTGACTCCAGGGGTTATAGATGTCTACCAATCAGTCAAGTTGGCGAGTGTCACCCTTGGAGCACGTGGTGCATCCTGAAGGGCACGTCGCACGAAAGAAACACAAGTTAGCGAGTGGCACCCTTGGAGCATGTGGTGCATTCTGAAGGGCACGTCGTACAAAAGAAACAACCGAGGCGAGTGGCGCCCTTGGAGCACGTGGTGCGTCTTGAAGGGCACGTCGCGTTGATGATATGAAGAAACAAACCTAGATGTCCCTAAGACTTTAACGCCTTAAGAAATCCTTAAAAAACTTCCCTAACCAAGTGTCACCCAGTTCACAATCTAAGTCCTAAGTCTAAAACTTTTTAGGGTAAAAATTTAGTCTAAGCTTAAGAAAAGACCCTAGAATAAAATTAAAAATTTAAACAAAAACCCACTTAAGTGATAGTTTAGTCTTCATAAAACTCTTGGGGTAAATGAAGAGAGTAAGAATTTAATTAAACTAAGGGATTTAAAAATTTGCAAAGAAGAAATTATTTCTTAACTTGTGAAAGTACAAAAGATATTAAATAAATAATAAAAGGGAAAGATTTAATAGCGCAACTGCCATTTTGGGTTTAATAAAAAGGGGAAAGAAGGGAATAATAAGAATTGGGAAACTAAGTAAATGGAGGAAACATAATAAAGGAAAGATGGGAATTTATGGTAAAAAGAGAGGTCAACATAGTAAGGAATCAACAATTAAGAACCTTCTAATTTGAGCTAATTTATCAACATCATTTTTGGGGAAATTATTTAAAACATGTAAGGGGATCTAGGAACACCTAGGAGTAAATTTAGGAGCGATTCTAGGTGGGTGAGGGAATTGAGGCAATTAATAAATTTAAAGAAAATAATTAATGGAGAAAAGAGGGAGATGGACGACACTTGTGCGATGGAGAATAATTAGAATTATTTTTATTAAAACTTAAATTAATTGTGATTTAGGGAAAGTGTGAGGTTCAAAAAACTCTATAAAAGAAAGGGAAGATGAGGAAGAAAGGGATCGGCTGTTATCATAACGTTACACTGTCGGAATTGTGACTTGACTGATTACTTGTGGAGAGTTGGGATTTTCCAGCTTGGATAGGAGTGGTAGCTCAGCCTTGCGAGGCGAGCTGGGAAGCTAGACGAACCATATGGATTGTGTGTGGCCCCTTTGCGGCTCGGGGGGCTAAGGGGGAAGAAGAGTACCCCTAGCGATTGGATGGGAGGTACCGGTGAGGTCTCTACGGTCGGTGAGTGGGAGCGGCGTGGAGCGTGGGACGCAGCACGAAGCGCGGGACGTCATCTGAAGCAGGCGAAAGGCAATGGTACACTCCTTGATTCATAGAGTAGAATGCATTAGGTTATGATTAGATATGCTTATGTAATGGTAAATATAGATGGATGAATGTTTAATTTTTATAGATGTTGGTTATCGTGGGACTAGATGGTTGTTCTTTATTAGCTTACTTCGGCAGATTGTTGTGTTATTAAATATTGTTGTAAATTTTACTATGTCAATTGAGTAACCCCTAGCCTGGTAGTTAGCATTTCGAGCTCACTATGTACAGCCATGCTGGAAACAGCTTCTGGCACACTCCTTTGCAATTTGATCACCCGAGAAAACCCCCTTTCTGGCATTTTTGTTTGAAATTTGGGATCTGAGATTCGTTCCGGCAACGGGTACTGACATTTTCGTTTTTGAGAATTGGATCTGAGAATTTGTTTTGGCAATCCACCTTGTAACTTTGTTACTGAAGAATTCCCTACGATACCTTCGTGTTGTAAGGGTGTACTGTGATTGATGTTATATTGATGCTGTCAACCTTACCTATCATGGTTTAACTCCGCTTCCTTGGGCGGTGATTTGTCTTTCCTGTGCGTTTAAATCAAAACGATTACTCCATCCCTATCAGCGTTAGCCTTTTTAAATACCAAAATTGTGGTTTCCCTCCTGGTTTGATTCGGTGCACATTTCCCCTTATCTGTGATGGAGTGGTGGCCGGAATGGCCATCGTTGCCTTAGACACTACTGTGTTATTTACTTATTGTGGCTTAAACTCGTGGAAAAAGTTGGACAACGTACTGCTCCTTGGGGAATTCATAAACTCTATTGAGCCTGTGTTGGATACCTTGTGAAGTGAACATGATGGCATCTATTGTACATGAATCTAGACTGCATCTTCTTGATAGAAGTTATCCTCTGGTGATGCCACTTGAGACAACCTTAATACCTCGTTGATTGCTATGCGTTTCCTTTTGACCACGGTTGATATTAAATAGAAAACGACTGAGTCGCTGTTGAATTTGCCATGATTTTAGCCATTTAAGTCGTATCTGACCATGCCGTAAGTGACCACGTAATTTCCATTTAAATATGGACTGTGTCTGCTAAAGGACGTCGATTTTGCGATTCAATCTGAATGACTGGGTGGCTGTTATAACCACGTTTTTGGCTCCTAAAAGGATGTGAACTAATACCCTCACTGCCGAAGATTGACCCCTTTTTGGAGACGGTATTCCCATTGTATTTCCTGGCATTTCACCCTGGGTTATGATGGTGTAGGGCCTTTAGCTAAAATTTGCTGCTACCATTTGTCAGGACTGCAATCAATGCTTGATACCAACATTTGGTTTGCTGGATTTTCATCTACGGTTCCAATTTAATGACTACATTAAATTCAGCAAATTACTTTTTCTTTTGGCCAACATGTGCCAAACTTCAGCTAACTACTGGCACATTTAATAGCATTAATTGTTGGCAGATGTTTTGGAGGGCATCACTACACAACACCTTGTCAACTTTATAGACAGACTTTAATGGACATGCTAACTGAGCAAAACGCCTTTTCTGTTCTGTTCTTATTTTTAATTTGAGATAAATAAATGGATGATGGTGATCATAAGGGAAGGGTTGTGATAGAGTTAATTGACAGAATTACTATTTTTACTTTTCGAAAGGGTTTAGTTAGTGTACCTATTTTTGATGAATTAGGTAATGGTTATTTAATGTTGTTGTAACACGTAAGGGTAAGGACTTTATTATTTTTAAATTTCAATGCTAACAGTTAAAGGTATCGATATGGTTAGTGCTGGTCTAGCGGTTGTAATTTCAATTGTTTTTAATAAATAAATTAAAAAAAATGTAAATTTCCTTGTTATTTAAATTGAAGTGCTATTGTAATGTAGAAGGGATAATGCAGCCTTGTTGTTATTGATAATAATTAAAATGTTGGTAATTGTAATTTGTTGCAATCTTTGCGAACATAAAATGTTAAGTAGGTACCATGTATGGTAAGGGTTATGGTAGTTTTGCGGTTATTAGATATCAGGTATGATGTACTGTAATTGTAAATTATGGCCGGGATATTGAGATATAAGATGTATGTTCTTATTATGTTATGGTAATAATTTCTTTCTATTATTACTTCATTGGCAAGGTTATGGTAATATAAATATAATGTTGATTCATTTATGGTAAGGTTATTGTAACTTCATTGCATTGGTAGCATACAAGGAGTAATGTGATTGGTTATTGCTATTTTAATTGCAAAGTCATCATGATATAAGATGGGATGTAGACACCTCCATGTTCCTCAAAACAATCGCCAACCCTGAGACCTTAAATGGTTAAAATCAATGGGAACCTGGGCTTGAGCATTGATTATGTGTCTTGGAGGTCCTAACCATTGCAGGGTAGGATGGGCGGGTAGTCGGTCTTACTTCTTCTTGATTGATTGTCTCTAGATGCATGCAGTTACTTGTTGTGAGTCTTATGTCGTCTTGTTGTGTTAGTCGTGGTTGCGCCTTGTCCATCGTCAGGTGGCGATGCAGAGTCGATTGTATTTATTCCCCTTGTACACTCGCGCACACACTTTTAAACCCCCGTTATAAAAAAAAAAAAAAAAAAATTGCACCTGTTATGAGAGTTGTTGTCATAACAAGGAGGATGTCACATATGGTATCAGAGCCGGTTCGACCCACGACTTGGGATTCTCTACGGATTTCGTGACATGATTTGATTTGATTATACTGTTGTTGATCGAATTGATTATGTGCGTGCAGGTAATCACGGTTAGAGGACGCCGCGGAGGTAGAAGACGGCGTGCTAGGGGAGGAGGCATAACGCTTCCAGTAGCATCCACGCCTGAGGGGTGTAACCCCCAGGGAGGTGTGCAGGTTCTCGGATAGGAGCAGATAGGATTTGGAGACATGGTCGGGATGATGAGGTCTTTTCAGCGCATGTCTGAGTTACTGATTAGCTGATTGGACAGAGACGAGGCTAGGGCGCCGACACCTGCTGAGGTTCTACCGCGTGCACCGGCCATTACTGGTATGATTCACCGTGAACTCGAGAAGGTAAAATTTGCCGAGTTCTTTGGTGCCCCGGATGATGCAGCAGCTGAGGCATGGTTGGAGAATATGGAGATGTGCTTCACACTTTGCAATTATACCTCCAACATGAAGGTCTACATGGCGGTCTTTCAACTGAAGGGGAGCGCTCTTCTATGGTGGAAGACGCTCCTGCCACAACTAAATATGGTCTTTGAAGACGTGTCATGGGAATTGTTTGAGGAATGGTTTCAAGAGAGGTACCTTTCAGAGGAATTCGTTGAGCGTCAGCTCAATGAGTTCAACGCATTACGATAGGGGGGTCGTACGGTGCCTGAGTACGAGGCACATTTTATGGAGCTGCTCCGGTATGCTCCGCACCTTAACATAGAGAAACTCAAGGTCAACCGGTTCGTGTTTGGCCTTAATGGCAGCCTGCGTGTAAAGGTTAGGATCTTGATGCCTCAAACCTTGCACGACACTGTCCAAAAGGCCCTCATAGTAGAGGAGGAGCTTATCAGTGGGGGTCAGACCAGGACTCCAGCAAGACTAGCAGGGCAGGGTTCATGTGGTACACCGCAACATTAGACCCCAGCGAGACATACGCTAGGATATCATGGCGTCCAAAGAGGATCCACTTCCACTACACCTCAACGACTGTCGCCTTAGCAGTGGACACCTTATCAGGGACCACAACATCAACAACAGTGTTGCCCGCAACAGCAGCAGTTTAGGCCTGTTCATCAAAACAGACTAGGTTTCCAGGCCTGTGAGCCGTCATCTTCTACTTCGGGTACCAGGACTACTGTGCCGAAGAAGGGGTGTTGGATGTGTGGGGAGCCACACTACCAGCACGACTGTCCTATGGAGAGGACCAGAGTGTCTAGATCAGCCGGACCCACTACAGTGGGAGATATGGGCAAGGCCCATCGGATTCATGCAGTGGTGAATAAACGCCAAGCAGAGCATCAATCAACTGTGCTCGAGACAACAGGTACTACCACTGACCAAACCCTTAGTATTTTGATAGACCCAAGTGCTACTGAGAGTTTCATTTTTGGTGTAGCACTAAAAAGGATTAAGGTAAAGGCAGTCGAACAAGATGAGTTTAGCTTCATAGAGATGACTTCTGGAGCCAAACAGAAGGTTGGAGGAAAGGTTACGGGCTGTGCCCTTAACCTGAGAGAGTTTTTCACGAGGGTCAACTTGTACGTCACGATCTTAGGATCTTATGACGTCGTGATTGGTATGGATTGGTTGGAATCGCATGAAGCGATACTCAACTGTAAGACGAAACAATTGAGCTTGGTCGATGATGAAGGACAGAGACATGTGATTGTAGGACAGAACCAGGGAGTATCCCTGAGGTTTGTCTCTTCCTTATAGTTACAGAGGAGTATGCACAAAGGGTGCAAGATTTATGCGATCCTCGCACTAAACAAAAAGGGAGTAGCGGAAGGTCTAGAACACCTTCTGGTGGTGCGGACGTATTTCCAGAGGAGTTGCTTGGGATGCTTCCAGAAAGGGAACTAGAGTTTACCATAGATCTGAAACCAGGGACCGAACCGATAACAAGAACGCCTTATCGGATGTCGACCCTAGAGTTGCAAGAGTTGAAAATGCAACTAAATGAGTTGCTGGACCTAGGACTGATACATCCTAGTGTGTCACCATGGGGTGCACCTGTTATTTTCATTCGGAAGAAGGATGGATTGTGGAGGCTTTGCATCGACTACCATCAACTGAACAAGGCTACGATCAAGAATCAGTATCCCTTACCAAGAATTGATGATCTGTTCGATCAAATGAAGGGTGCGACGGTGTTATCCAAGATCGATTTGCGATCAGGGTATCACCAGTTGCAGATCAAGGAGGATGATGTCCCTAAGACCACCTTTAAGACAAGATTTGGACATTACAATTTTACTGTTTTACCGTTTGGACTGACAAACGCCCCAGGGGTATTCATGAGTTTGATGAATGGGGTGTTCCGTGAGTACTTGGACAAGTTCGTCCAAGTATTCATTGATGATATCTTGATCTACTCTCGGACGACAGAGGAGCATGACGAGCACTTGCGCTTGGTACTACAGTGTCTACGAGAGCACAAATTGTATGGGAAGTTGTCCAAATGCTCTTTTTATCAATCAAGGATTCACTACTTAGGGCATGTCATCTCCGGCAAAGGTATCATCGTGGATCCAACCAAGGTTGAGGCTATTATGGAATGACCTACGCCGACGAATGTCACAGAAGTGTGTAGTTTTATGGGTTTAGTAGGATATTATCGACGGTTTGTCGAGTGATTTTTGAAGATAGAAAATCCGATCACGGAATTGCAGAAGAAAAACAAGAAGTTTGTTTGGACCGAGAAATGGATGAAAGCATTTCGAAGGCTTAAGGAGTTTTTGACAATAGCGCCGATACTCAAGGTCCCTGACATGGATGCGGACTTCTTGGTATGCACAGACGCATCCAAGGAAGGTTTAGGCAGAGCCTTAATGCAAGACAGATGAGTGATTGCTTACATTTCGAGGAAATTAAGAAGGCATGAGGAGAACTACGTGACACACGACTTGGAGTTATTAGCCATCGTATATGCCTTGAAGGTTTGGAGACACTACCTTGTGGGACAAAAATTTGAACTAAGGACTGATCTTTGTGGACTGCAACACATTTTTACGCAAGGTGACCTGAACGCATGACAACGACATTGGTCGGAATTGCTTAGCGAGTATGACTTTGAGATTACTTACATAAAGGGAACGGTGAATCGAGTGGCATATGCTTTGAGTCAGAGGCCACGCATATTTTCAGTGTTGCCTCTTCAGACAAATATACGTGAGAATATTCTCACTTTACAGCGTGATGATGACTGGTACAAAGAGGTCGAGGGTTTTTTCGGACAAAACACAATGATGGTACCACGATATGAGGGATTTTCTTTTGATAGCGATGGGTTATTGAGGTTTAGAGGTCGGATTTACATATCGCCAAATGATGAGTTGAGGATGTTGATCCTGAGCGAGGCTCATAGAGCAGTTTACATGGCTCACCTAGGAGTCACGAAGATGAGGGCAGACCTTAAACCCTTATTCTTCTGGAAGGGAATGAAGGCCGACATAGTCAACTTTGTGGCTGGATGTCTAGAGTGTCAGCAGGTAAAGGTTGAACATAGACACCTGGTAGGATTACTTCAACCACATGCCATTCCAGAATCGAAATGGGAAGTTATTTCGATGGATTTTATTGTTAGATTGCCACTGACGGCAAGGAGACACGACTCGATTTTTGTAGTAGTAGACACTCTGACGAAGAGTGCTCACTTTATTCCTGTGCATACAATGTATCAGGCACCTGACATAGCGAGAGTTTTCATCAGTGAGATTGTGAGGCTGCATGGCGTGCCGAAGAAGATTATATCCGATCGAGGATCAATGTTTACTGGACGATTTTGGACGAGTTTCCAAGGGACCTTGGGAACCCAACTTAATTTTAGTACTGCGTATCACCCAGAGAATGACAGACAGACCGAACGAACGAACCAAACCTTGGAAGACATGTTGCGCATTTACGTGATGGACCAACAAAAGCGTTGGGAGGAATTCTTGCCTCTAGTAGAGTTCGCTTACAATAACAGTTACCAGAGCACCATTAAGATGGCACCTTTTGAGTTTCTTTATGGGTGACCATGTCAGACGCACTTGAGTTGGGATCGGCTTGAGGATAGGGTCATGGTGGGCCCAGAAGCGATCCAATAAATGGAAGAGAAAATGCAAACTATAAGACAAAGGATTAAAGAAGCGCAGGATCGATAGAAGAGTTATACCGATGTGCACTGAGTCGACCGTAGTTACGAGGTCGGCGATCGAGTCTTCTTGTGGGTTAAACTGCATAAGAGTTCGATCAAGTTTGGAAAGGGAGCTAAACTCTCTCCTAGGTTCGTGGGACCTTTCGAGATTGTGGAGAGAAAGGGGCCCATG
>ML779949.1:106385-116580 GCA_009831015.1 Picea engelmannii
GTTATAGATGTCTACCAATCAGTCAAGTTGGCGAGTGGCACCCTTGGAGCACGTGGTGCATCCTGAAGGGCACGTCGCGCGAAAGAAACACAAGTTAGCGAGTGGCACCCTTGGAGCATGTGGTGCATCCTGAAGGGCACATCGCGCAAAATAAACAACCGAGGCGAGTGGCACCCTTGGAGCACATGGTGCGTCTTGAAGGGCACGTCGCATTGATGATATGAAGAAACAAACCTAGATGGCCCTAAGACTTTAACGCCTTAAGAAATCCTTAAACAACTTCCCTAACCAAGTGTCGTCCAGTTCAGAATCCAAGTCCTAAGTCTAAAACGTTTTAGGGTAAAAATTTAGTCTAACCTTAAGAAAATACCCTAGAATAAAATTAAAAATTTAAACAAAAACCCACTTAAGTGATAGTTTAGTCTTCATAAAACTCTTGGGGTAAATGAAGAGAGTAAGAATTTAATTAAACTAAGGGATTTAAAAATTTGCAAAGAAGAAATTATTTCTTAACTTGTGAAAGTACAAAAGATATTAAATAAATAATAAAAGGGAAAAATTTAATAGCGCAACTGCCATTTTGGGTTTAATAAAAAGGGGAAAGAAGGGAATAATAATAATTGGGAAACTAAGTAAATGGAGGAAACATAATAAATGAAAGATGGGAATTTATGGTAAAAAGCGAGGTCAACATAGTAAGGAATCAACAATTAAGAACCTTCTAATTTGAGCTAATTTAGCAACATCATTTTTGGGGAAAATATTTAAAACATGCAAGGGGATCTAGGAACACCTAGGAGTAAATTTAGGAGCGATTCTAGGTGGGTGAGGGAATTGAGGCAATTAATAAATATAAAGAAAATAATTAATGGAGAAAAGAGGGGGATGGACACTTGTGCGATGGAGAATAATTAGAATTATTTTTATTAAAACTTAAATTAATTGTGATTTAGGGAAAGTGTGAGGTTCAAAAAACTCTATAAAAGAAAGGGAAGATGATAAAGAAAGGGATCGACTGTTAGCGTAACGTTACGCTGCTGGAATTGTGACTTGACTAATTACTTGTGGAGAGTTGGGATTTTCCAGCTTGGATAGGAGTGGTAGCTCGGCCTTGCGAGGCGAGCTGGGAAGCTAGACGGACCATCTGGATTGTGTGTGGCTCCTTTGCGGCTCGAGGGGCTAAGGGGGAAGAAGAGTACCCCTAGCGATTGGCTAGGAGGTGTTAGCGTCAAAAGTCACTCATGGATTTCTTGCAGGAGCAGATCCTAACACCCATCAGTTTAATGTCACGATTTGTTTAAAGGGGTGATCAGATGGATGAAAACTCAGAATAATATCGTCTCAGCTCAGAAACTAAGCCAGGCATGCATGGACGAGTGAGGTCTTGATAAACTTCAAACAGTGAGCTGCAATAAAGGGTGAGTAGGGGGAAGACTTGCATAAGAAGAGTGCGAAGGTCTATCATAAACATCAGGTTTGTAACAGACTGGAGAAGAAAGCATCTGAATGCAAGATCCTTTTACATTCAAACACAAAAGACTAGAGAATACAATAATGTCACAACAAATCCTTTATCATAACATAATTGCAACAATCCACGTGAATCATTCGATAATGAACTCTCTGGCATGAGATGAAACATAGATGAAAAGGAGAACTGTTTGTCATAAAACAAGAAATCTCAAACACAGAGGCATAACCAGGAAACCAGAGTGGTTATTGAAACTTTACAGTCGGGAGCTTAGCTCTACCATCGATAGATACAAAAATGGCGAAAATGCCTTCATATACTCAAACTAGCAACATCAACAAAATCGACACGTAGCATTAAAATCTTTGCGTCTGCATGGCTTCTAACAATCTGCAGCTGCAATCTCTGAATGGTCATGCAACTTATGGAAGACACGATCGATCTTCTGACAATTTCATCGGCGAATTGATGTGCCTTTAATTCATTGTCGGACTTTCCCATTATGGCGAAGACGATGTCTAACCACCACCAACCGCTTCAATAACTTCTTCGTTGGGATTGAGAACGACCCTGCCAACTCGGTGCCTTGGGGATGTGGAGGGCCTCCCGCGCTGCCACCTGGAATAACTGAATAGCTTGAAGGATGGGTATGGAGGCCAACATGGAAGGTGGGGCTCGGAAACGGAGTGATGGGGTCATACTATGAGGGTGTGAAAGAAGTGGCGAGGTGTGAGAAGGGTGACAGAGGAAGGCACATGGCAAAAGATAACAGGCGGAAAGGGGGGGGGAGACGAGAGATAATGGACTTACTCTTTGGCGAGAGGCTGATGTGGAAAGGAGTGGGACACATGGCAAGTGACGAGTGGATGATGAGAAGGAAGGAGGACCATGCGAACCAAAGGGGGGAGGTGGATGGATGACACACGGCAGCAGGAGAAAGGTGGTTCTGGAAGATGACATGATGGGAGAAGGGCCCACGCAGCCTAAACATAGGACAACTGAGAAGGACGAGATTGTCCAAGCACCGTTGATCTGGGCGTGCTAATCTTGGCCGTCGGAAAGCTGCGCGCCCAATTCCGGACCCCCCCCCTCCACTTAAAGGTAGAAAGGCAGGGGGGGTCCGGAATTGCCTTTATCACCGTTGATCCGGGCGCGCTTATCTAGACCATTGAAGAGATGCGCCCCCGATTCCGGACCCCCCCCCCTCCTCCTCTTAAAGGTAGAAAGGCGGGGGGGGTCCGGAATCCCATACGCGCCGTTGATTTGGGTGCACGAATCGTTGCTGATCAGACTTGCTCGTCACTTACCACGGGCGCATTAGCATTCAAAACTTAGGACAAGTGGGTTTTTAACTCATTCTTTTGCATTCTAGCCCCCTTACATGAAATATCGCTAACATTCAGCTCCATGGGGGGTAGAGTCATCCCTGTGATGCTCTAAGAACACTTTTACAGATTCAGTGCCTTTACTGTTGGGCTATGGAGTCATTTATTAGGCCGAAAACAAAAACAAAAACAATATTTACAAAACAAAACAAAAGAGCCGACTGCGGCTCACAAAAAACATTTTTTTAAGAAATGCCCATTTACTGGGCTGCTAAAAGCCTCTTTGCCTTCCAGATCCTGCAACCTGTAAGTGTTGTTTGAAAATACTTCAAGGATCTTGAAAGGCCCGAACCAGAGGGCATCAAATTTACTATGTTTTCCCTTTTCCTGCCTGGGTGCATCCCATTTGAGTACCAGATCACCCTGCTCGAATTCTTTCTTTTTGCTCTTCCTGTCAAAATCCTGCTTGATCTTTTGCTGATGATTGTAGGATTTGTCCATGACCTATTCTCTGATCTGTTGCATTTCCACCATCTGATGAATCCTTCTGAGCACATGGTTAGGTTCTCCTTCAAGGTCCTGGAGGAATTTAGCCACAGATAAGGCGAGCTGAGTAGGGAAAACTGCCTCTATTCCGTAAACAAGTTGGAAAGGTGAGATGCCCAGAGATTTCTTTGTTGTCACCCGATCAGACCAAAGAGAAAATTTGAGCTTTGAGTCCCAGGCCCTTTTATTGTCCTCCAGTATCTTCTTGATAAGCTTGATTAGGCTTTTATTGGAGGACTCTGCCAGTCCGTTTCCTTGAGGATAGTAGGGAGTAGAGTGAATTAGTGAAATCTCAAACTGTTCACAGAACTTGACCAGAGGCTCAGACCAAAATGGGGAGGCATTGTCAGTGAAAATTCTACTGGGGCAACCAAATATAGTTATAATATCTTCCAGGAAGCTGATAATCACTTTGTGAGAAGTGCTTTTGGTAGGGACAGCTTCTATCCATTTGGTGAAGTAGTCGATCGCAGTCAGAATCCAACGGTGTTGGCCACTTGAGGGAGGATGAATTTCCCCGATGAAGTCCAATCCCCACTGCTGAAAGGGTGCCGAGACTACCACAGGCTTTAATGGCAGGGATCTGAGCTGCTGCTTTCCTGAGAATTTATAGCATTTGATGCAAGCTCTAATTTCCTTGCAGACATCAGGAAATAAGGTGGGCCAATAATACCCAGCTTGGAGGATCTTGTGAGCTGTGGTCTTCCAAAAATGATGGCCTCCACAGAGACCGCTATGGAAATCGAACATAACCTTCTGTGCCTGCTGCGGGTCCAGACACCTTAGTAATACCCCCAGAGGGTCTTTCCAATACAAGGTTTGGTCAACGAGGCAATATTTGACCGCTTTGAGTTTTAAGGCCCTGGCTTTACTTTTCCCCAATCCATCAGGAGGCTTTAATTCTCGCAGAAAATACAAGATATCTTTGTACCAGGGGCATGCTGCTAGGGGTAAAGCGCTTTGGGAACTCTTGTTCAATGACTCAGCTTGCTCGTTGATGAAATTGATCCCCAAGGCCTTACAGTTGGATTCAACCAGTAACTTGTCCAAACCCTGCCCCTTTATCAACTTGGTGGGCTTAATCTCTAGATCAAATTCCAGGATCTTGGTGATCCATTTACCTCTCGTTCCCTCTAGGTCAGGCTGTATAAGAATGTCCTTCACGGAAGCCGAAGGGACATATGCAGTGATCTTTGAATGCAAGACATAGAATCTGAAAGCTTTGAGGGCTTTCACCAGGGCATAGGCCTGCTTCTCCATGATCTCGTAATGGAGCTCTGCATCTCTCAATGCCTTGCTAAAGAAGGAAATGGGCTGCTCTTGTCCTTGATCATTTGTCTACAACAAAACTGCCGCTACTGTATCATAGGAAGCAAAAGAAAATATCAGAAAATCTTTGGAATAATTGGGACTGATCAGCACAGGTGACTCAGTCAACGCCTTCTTTATTTGGACAAAAGATTCCCTGGGTTCAAAGGTCCATTTCACTTCATTCCCTTTCCTGAGCATGGTTGTGATGTGTTTCACCAATTCAGCAAAATTTGAGACAAATCTCCTCAGAAAATTTATCCTCCCCAAAAAGGCCTGAACTTCCTTCTTAGATCTGGGAAGTGACAGGGTCTGAAGTGCTTCTACCCTATCATGATCAATTCTCACCCCCTCTGTTGACACTATATGGACTAACAACTTCCCTTCTTGCATAACAAACAATGATTTCTTGGGATTCAGGGAAAGGCCAAACCTGCGACACTTCGAAAAAACTCTCCTCAGATGGCAGCGGTGCTCTTTATCAGTCTTGGAAAAGACTGTTATATCATCTAGGTAAATCACCACAAACTTATCTTTTTCCCCGATGAAGGCTATGTCCATGGCTCACTGAAATGTTGCTCCTACATTCATCAATCCGAAAGGCATTTTGGCATACATGAATGTGCCCCATGGAGTGGTGAAGGTTGTTTTTTCCCTGTCCTCAGGCATGACTGATATCTGATTGTAACCAGAAAAGCCATCAATCATAGATATTCTAGATGCGCTAGTGACCTTCTGCAATATATATTCCATGTTGGGCAGGGGATACTTGTCCTTCCTTGAACTTCTGTTCAGGTTCCTGAAATTGACACACAGTCTGATTTCTCCATTCTTCTTTCTCACTGGGACCAAATTGGCCACCCAGTCGGAGTATCTCAAGGGGACAATGATTTGGGCATCTAGCAGCTTCTTCACTTCTTTCTCCATGATAGGTAGCAGCATGGGATTTATCTGTCTTAGCTTCTGCTTGAATGGTCTAGCCTCTTCTTTCAGTGGGATCTTGTGCTCAATAACTGATGTGTCATATGTTTTGAGGTCTTCGTAGGTCCATGCGAACACATCAGCAACCTCCCTCAGCAACTCAGTATAATCGACCCTCTGCTCCTCGGTCAAACTCCTTGACAAATTGACAAACTTGGGCTCCTCTGGTGTGCCTATGTTGCACTCAGTTGTATCAGCATCATCACTTGAAACTCTACCCTTTACTGCCACATCATTCCCATCAAACAACCTTTCTAATGGGATTAGTCCTTTCGGTATGTGATTGCTTGGTAGCTGAATAATCTGGTGGTCAGCAATTTTATTCAACAACTCTCCAGGGTGATGGTCAGGTTCTCCTTCAATGTTAGGATCCTCATCTATGTGCAATGCAGAAAAGTCATCAACGGATTGAAGAAACTTTTCGATCTCCTGATCATCCTCAAATACCTTCCAGTGCTTGACATTGTCTGGTACAGAGGGTCTGTATTTTATTTCAACATCGGATCTGACAGTGGGGAGTGCAGGAACTTCGAGCAAACTAGTTGTGAAAGATAAAAAGTCGGTTGGGGCGTTTTCTTCCCTTGGAATGAAAGAGATGTTGAAAGCCAAGAAGGAATTATCAACTAGGTCCCATACCTCATTCCTGTAATTCTTGAGTCGAGGATGCTTGGCCTGATAGACGTTTTTGACCTGCTGGACAATTAATTCTGCATCTCCAAACATAGCCATCTCCTTAACTCCCATTTCCTTTGCAGCTCTTAATCCCAGAACCAGAGTTTCATACTCTGCCACATTGTTGGTGACTTCAAATTCCAGCTTGTATGACAGAGATATGGTCTCTTGAGAAGGGGATATGAATACTACCCCGGCACCAGCACCCATACTGGAGGAAGCTCCATCAAAGAACATCTTCCAAACAGAGGTGGTTGGAGGAGGCAGCTCTTGATCGATAATGGGCTATTTTCTGATTTGCAAAGGGGCCTCAGGAGTCTCAGTGATCTGTAACAAGCTAGACACTAAGTCAGTGTCAAGTGCAAAGATGGGGTGATTAGTGGGGTTTTCTTCATCACTGACAATGTAGGCTAGTTGGGCTTCTCTGTACAATCTCCTATGTTCCCCTCCAAATACTAGAATGGTGGCATATGTGAGGTCCATCTGTAACGTCCCTCCAAGTCTCTTAATCCAATACCTTGACAACAACATGCCAAACTTGGGGGGAACATCAGCTACCAAAATATCCATGACCATACTCTTCATGGGCAGCTGAAACAGAGAAACTGCCAGGTCCTTGATGACTCCCAAACATTGCACTCTCCTGGAGTCAAAATAATAGAGGTCATGATAAGCTCAGGTGACTTCCAGTCCTAATTCTTCCATGATAGCTTTGGGCATGAGGTTATGAGAGGCCCCTGAATCCATCAAACAGTTGTGCAGTACTTTGTCATGTATGTTCAAGGAGGTGTAGAAGGGAGGGGATGAGTCATCTCTGTCTTCTACCATGGGGCCTAGGACAACTGTTAGATTTTCATCTTGGAGGTTTATGAAGTCTGTGGAAGGGCATGAGGCTTCATATTTCAAAAGGTCAGAGAAACGCTTTTTGAATTCACCATGTTTAATTAGCTCGGTGAGGGGCACATGGACTCTGATCTTTTGAATCTCATGCTCAAAATTAAAAGAAGATGTAAGCTTTGGAATTTCTCTAATTTCAGGGACATGATTTTGGACAATGGGAGAGAGGGGTTGGGCCTTCTTACCTCTATGACCGTCTGCTACCTCATTAGCAAGCTTCTCTTCTCTAGTGGACTGCTCAGGAATATCAGGTGTTGTTGCCTTTTTGTCGGATCTCAGGTTATACATGCCTCGACCACCACTAACCTTGTCTCCCTTGCTCAATTCATTTAGCTAACTGTTCATGAGAGACTCCTCGTATGATGATTGAGTCAGGTGAGGGAAAGGGGGAGTGACTTCTAAATAGTGGATTTTAGGCTCAGGCTCGTTTGTTTCCCCTTCTTCTTCATCGGCCACAAAATTGTTCTGGAAAGGAGCTTGAATTCTTTGGTCATCCCTGTCTCTTTCCTTCTCTCTATGTATAGTTGGAGGAGAAAAACTATTCGGCCTTATGAAACCTGCTCTATTCTCGGTGCTCTGAGGGCCCTTGTTCATTTGTTTCCTTTCCACTTTCAATCTCTCCATCTCTTCTTTCGAAAAGTTCATCACCTGGGTCAGCTCATTCGCTTGAGGGTGGGGCAGTGATGGGCCAGAAGTTGAGGCTTCTGATTTTCCCTTTCTTCTGTCTGTGTCGGCCTTGTTCCTCAGTATGTTAGCTGCTAATATGTTGGATTCCACTTCTATAGCTGCATCTTTCATTTGAGTTAAGGAGGTGGCTCTTCTTTCTCTTAATAAAAGACAGAAATCAGGGTCAAATGCACCAACATAGGAAATCTGAGCAGAATCTTTAGATGGCTTTACCTCTACAGGAATCTTGTTATACATCTTATTGAATCTTTTGGAGAAGTCAGAGACAAACTCTCCTTCCATCTTCTTCAGGGATCCAAACTCTTTCATGTAATATATGTAATCTTTCCTATCTCCCCACTACCTCAGGAAAACATTATCCAGGGCTTCAATGCTAGCAATAGATCCAGGGGCCAATCCTCTAAACCATTTCCTCACCTCGCCATCCAGGCTCTGGACAAAGACTCTCATCCAGACATCTTCATTCTCAATGTTCAGGTTGTTTTCATAACTGTAGAAGGCAGCCAAGTGCTCTTCTGCAGTTATGTCTCCTTGTCCCACAAATTTGGGCATGTATTTCAAATAGTCTCCAACAGGGAGAGGGTTCATAGGATGGGGTAGGATTAAAGGAGCATATCTAGCAGTGACTATAGCATCCATTCTATTCAAAGGAGGATTAGCACCAACCATAGGAATATTAGGTGGAGGAGAAGGAGTGTGAACGGGAGATGTTGGGAAAGAGGTTCTTGGAGGAGACAACGGAGAAAGAAGAGAGAGGTCTAAGGGACCTGAATGTGCAGATGCTTCTCTTTGTGCAGTAGTAGCAATGAAAGGAGGGGTGGTGAAACCTTCTGAGGCCTGAGGTCTGTACTGAGGCACAACCTCCAGGGAGGGGGGAGTGACAAGCATCTCTCCCTCTGATACTAGACCAAGAGGAGAAAAATCAGTAGGAACACTCCCAAAATTCAAAAAATGGGAAACCTCAGAGGGAGGGCAACTAGGAAGTTGAGAATAAGAAAATGGAGTTTTTACAGAAGGAGGTGGGGAAATACCTGATTCGGAGGTGAATCTTTCTCCTTGAGGGGCCTTTCCTTTTCTGAGAATCACCTCCTGATTTTCTTCAGTTGTAGCCAGAGGCAGTTGTGGATGGGACCGCGTGTGTCTACCGCCGGAAGCCACAACTAATCCAACGGGTTCGCCGCAGTGGAGTCGTCACAATGGAGTCGCCAGGTGCACAGTAGAAATCTTTAAGTTCTGATATCTGATGCACCTTCAGAATCAGCTGATTGTTGTCGTTCAATCTCAGGGAAAATGTTCAACTTCGTCCCTGGAAACGGCGCCAGAAATGTTAGCGTCATAAGTCACTCCTGGATTTCTTGCAGGAGTAGAGCCTGACACCCATCAGTTTAATGTCATGATTTGTTTAAAGGGGTGATCAGATGGAGGAAAACTCAGAACAATATCGTCTCAACTCATAAACTAAGCCAGTCATGCATGGACGAGTGAGGTCTTGATAAACTTCAAACAATGAGTTGCAATACAGGGTGAGTAGGGGGAAGACTTGCATAAGAAGAGTGCGAAGGTCTATCATAAACATCAGGTTTGTAACAGACTAGAGAAGAAAGCATCCGAACGCAAGATCCTTTTACATTCAAACACAGAAGACCATAGAATACAATAATGTCACAATAAATCCTTTATCATAACATAATTGCAACAATCCACGTGAATCATTCGATAATGAACTCTCTGGCATGAGATGAAACATAGATGAAAAGGAGAACTATTTGTCATAAAACAAGAAATCTCAAACACAGAGGCATAACCAAGAAACCAGAATGGTTATTGAAACTTTACAGTCGAGAGCTCAACTCTACCATCGATAGATACAAAAATGGCGAAAATGCCTTCATATACTCAAACTAGCAACATCAACAAAATCGAGGCATAGCATTAAAATCTTTGCGTCTGCATGGCTTCTGACAATCTGCAGCTGCAATCTCTAAATGGTCATGCAACTTATGGCAGACGCGATCGATCTTCTGACAGTTTCATCGGCGAATCGACGTGCCTTTAATTCATTGCCGGACTTTCCCATTATGGCGGAGATGATGTCTAACCACCACCAACCGCTTCGATAACTGCTTCGTCGGGATTGAGAATGGCCCGGCCAACTCAGCGCCTTGGGGATGTGGAGGGCCTCCCACGCTGCCACCTGGACTAACTAAATAGCTTGAAGGATGGGTATGGAGGCCAACGTGGAAGGTGGGGCTCGAAAATGGAGTGATGGGGTCGGACTATGAGGGTGTGAAAGAAGTGGCGAGGTGTG
>ML779949.1:143397-155755 GCA_009831015.1 Picea engelmannii
AGTTATCATTTCCCTATTGTAAAAGGAGGTTTACCCCTTGAAGAGGCTTCATATTCATTCTTCTATCATTCTTAAGGTGTGGAATTACTTGTTTTTCTCTCTTTTTGCTATTTTTTGTGTTTGGTGAATAACATTTTGTTTCAAAGAATATGATCCTCAAGTTTTTATCCTTCAAATGAGGCATATAGTGTAAGGTACCATATGTATTATAATTAACAGAAATAGAAATATTGCAACAAATACGCAAGTTGCACATGGATGAATAGTGTACATCAACAAATATATTGTTTTAAAGATGGTTTTGATGAAGGAGAGTGGGATTAAGGTTTGCAAGATGAAGAATGGACTAGGCCATCTCACAAATTCAATCAGGGGTGGAAATTTGTGCTATAAAAACTGGGGTTTATGATTCAACCATGGTTAATATGGTTAACAAATGATTAGTGGGTAAGGAGGTTAGTACATCAGTAGAATATGGGTAAGTGGTTCAATGTGGTCGATATGGCCAATAATAGTGAGTACAGTTTATATAGGAAAGATGGTCATGCATGGTCAACATGGGTAATGATTGTCAACCATGATTAATGATAGTAAACCATAGGTGGGTTGAATGCTCTAGTGTTTGGGTCGATCGAATGGAACCCCAATTGAATGCTTGATGGTCTAGTTGACCAAATGAAAGCTCGATCGAATGCATTGATGGTCGGGTCAACCAAAGGAAAGCTTGGTCAAATTCTTTGACAATCAGGTCGACCAAAGGAAATCTCAGTCGAATGCTTTGATGGTCAGGTCCACCAAAGGAAAGCTTGGTCGAATTCTTTGACAGTAATATTGACCAAAGGAAAGATCGGTTGAATGCTTTGATAGTCGAGTTGACCAAAGGAAATCTCAGTTGAACTCTTTGATGGTCAAGTCAACCAAAGGAAAGCTCGGTTCAATTCTTTGATGGTCGAGACAACCAAAGGAAAGCCCGGTTGAATGATTTGAGTATTGGGTCGACCAAAGGAAAGCAAATTGAATTCAAGAGTAACCCAATCGGAATGGATCGACCAATAGTTAAAGAAAGATTATCTAGAGGTGGATTTGACCCTCAATAGTAAAGGAAAAAGTCTGTAGGGAGATTTGGTGACCCTCAAAAATTAAAAAAAAAAACATCTAGGGGAGATTTTGATTCCCCACAATAGATAAAAATTACTAGGGACAAATTTAGATGTTCAACACTGAAGAAAAATGCCCATGGGTTTCTGAATTCACCCAGGTAAGTATAAGTTCATCCATGTATGTTTAAATTCTCCCAAACAAGTTTAAATATGCCCATGCAATGGGAGAATGCTTTGGATGAGTGCTACAGGATAAATAAAAAAAGCTTCAATACAGTATGCATACATGGTCGTAAGTAAAAAAAAAATTCCCAAAGCATAGATTGAAATAACTCATAGATTCAACATTTAAATGGGACTTTTATTATGTTGAGAAGAAAACTACAATGGGGTGAGTTATACACAGTCTTTGTGTATTGTTACTCACTGAAAATACAAAATTGCAAAGGCCAAGGCTTAGAGGCACCCTTGTTCAGAGTGAACCGGCACATCAACTCCTTCATCCACTCAACTTCGAGCAGGATACCCTCTTTGATCTCTAATTTATGTTGTTGTTCTTCCCTCCTTTTCCTTGCATATCTCTATTTCCTCTCTTCTTCACTACTACTCTGAAATGGGACACTCCTGAAAGGCCAACAATCATAGTTGTTCGTTTCACCTTCCCATTGTGCCAGAAGACCAAATAAAATGAAATAAAGCAAAACATGTTTATTTAGAACATTTACAAATATTTTTCAAGATCCAATTCTGATCATAGTTCCATAAGTCATAGTTCCAGAGGTCAAAGTTCCATAGTTCATAGTTCTAGAGGTCATAGTTCCTAATGTCATAGTTTGAGAGGTCATAGTTCCACAGGTCAAAGTTCCCAAGGTCAAAGTTCCTTAGGTCATAGTTCTCGAGATCAAATTTCCCAAGGTCATGGTTCCAGAGTTCAAAGTTCCATAGATCATAATTCTAGAAGTCATAGTTCCATAGGTCATAGTTATGTTAGCACTCTGTAAATTTGTTCGACTAATAAAAAAAATGGTAGAGGTAACCTACAAACCAATTTAGAGATGGGTACTAGCCTGCTCAGCTTAGAGAGGGCTCTCTCCTATCACTTGGTCTTTAACAGATAAGTTTTCTTTAATAAGTCAATGGCTAGGTTTTGTTGCTTTGAATGGTTTTTTATAATTTTGTTGGCAAGGAAGGGGAGGGAAACCTAGGGATATGGAGTCAAAATTCTAAAAACAAATGGAAGCACTGACTGGTCGGTAGAACTATCCAAAGAATAAAGGCTAAATGAGGTCATGAACTGAGTTATAAATTGTAATTTACAGAGTGTAAGAAGAAAGGAGAAACATATAACTGCACCAGAGTATTAAATAAAATGAATTCTTACTTAGTTAGGAAGAACTTAACACATTTTAAATTTCTTAAGCCGATAGAATCACAAGATGAATCCTGGGCCTTTAACTATCCAATTTAAATAGAAGACAGTGAAAATTAAATCAAGAACACATGAAATACATACGAAGAAAGAAGACAAATCTCAGACCACCACCATTAGAATCTTTTCGTGGAAATTTCAAGACATCTACATGTGCATTCTATTCATCTTTAGAAAATTACATTCAATTTCTAAATAGCTAAAATCGTGCCCTTGCACTTATTCCAACCCCTAATACATTTGGAACTCCTAATATTTATACAAGCTGAGTTCCTTTGGTTTGAAACCGATCACAATGATTATAAAGAAACCTTTCGGTTTTGAAACTGATTACAATGATCAACAAGAAAACGTTTCTTGATTTGGATTCTGGCTCCTCTGGCATTTCGGTCCCTTTATTCTCCCTCTGACTATGTCTCGGCCCTCCATGTGATTCACTATATTTCATTGACATCTATACATCATTTACTGGGCCCTGGAAAACTGCAGTTTGTCTTACCCATTTGAACCATTTCGTTCAATTGCAAGTCAGAGAGAATATCATAATCTATCGTTTCCTTTATCAGAATCTCTAGGTCAATGTAAGAAGCATATGACATGACTGGTAGTTCAAGCTTGAATTCTTTAAACTGATTCAAAATTTCAAAGTTTCTAATCATATGCTCAACTAAAGTAGCTCCTTTCAGATTTTCCTCCAAGGTTTCAAACTTAGAATGATCCATTCTGCACTGAGTCAAATGAGAATGGTATTCTTCCTGATCATACAATTTTCCCTTGCCATCCCAAAATAGTGGAATACCTTTGGTAAACAATTCTTCAAATAAATCTTTGAACTCATGTACACTTTGTTTCATTTGTGTTGCCTTAGTTTGGACTAACTTCAACAGGTTATGTTTAGCAATAACCCTCCTGGCCTAGATAATCAATGTAGTTTTGTCTTTAACTCCAATAGTTTGAAGGTCTACGGTAGGAACAACATTGAGTATATTTATGGCATTCTGGGCCCGTTCTAATGGTTTCTTTGCTAAAGTTTCATTCACAACAGTGCACCTATTTCTGGCTGTAAGGGCTATGCTGTCTTTATCATTAATGAAATTCAAAAGTGATATGAATTTGGTAGCTTCGGAAACTATAGAGTCCCAGATGATATGATTGCCCCCCTGCAATAGACCTTTGCCTCTTAACCTTACTTTCAATTTATTTATTCTCTCTTGCAAGACTTCATTCTCCTTTTTTAATTGCGCTATCCTTTCATCCTTTGCATGCAGTTCCTGCTTCAATTTCTCTATGCTTCCTTTCAACACTTTGATTTATCCTTCTTTCAAGCTAACTTGTGACATAGCCTGAAAAAGTCCTTCAATGTTTGACCCAATTTCTGCAGTAGGAGCTGAAACCACAGCCTTGTTTAGCAATTATGTCTACTCTTGTGACCATTTCACCTTTTCTTGTTCCAACTGCAATACCCTAGACTTGTAGCCCGGTGTCTCTTGACAAAGTGTTTCCTTTTCATGTTTTAGAGCAACCAATTCTGTTGTTTTTGGATGCTCTGTAGCAAGCATTTTCAATTTCTTCTTCAAACTTTGAATTAATTTGTCCTTCTCATCCAATGAAGATTTCAACCCTTGGGGGCATTCAGATTTCAACCTCTTTACCTGAGTCTGCCAAGATTCGTTAGATGCCTTTTCCTGCCTCAACATTCCTTCCAATTTCATTGCATAAGATGATAGTTTTGAAATCTTTAAACTTAAGCTCAAGTAATCATAATATAGCATGCCACTAGTCATGTGTTTGTGGAATTTGACCTTGTTTGGGGCACTTATGTTGTCATATTTTATCTTTATCTCAGAGACTTTGTCTTTGTCTGCAACTAAAATGTTAAAGGTCTTCTTTTCAACATCCCTTACAGTGAAAAGAGAAGATTTATGCTGAGAAATAATTTCCACTTCAAGAACTAAATCCCTCATCTCACCCTAAGCTGTCTTTCCCTTCTCAACATACTATTTTTCCAATTCCTCTCTAGACTGATAAAATGACTCAGATGTTTTATCAAAGATGCGTTTCTTACTGCTAAAGGTTCTTGAGATACCTTCACTTTGGAATTTACTTTCCTTTTCAACCTCTACAGTGCTAGTACCACTTTCCACCAAATCTAGATTAGCTTCGTCTCTGGACTCTTCCTCTTCCAAATCCACAATCTGTGTTGATTGTGTAACTTTCATCTTCTTTGGGGCAGTCTCCTGATCACTAATTCCCATGGCCTCTGAACTGCTTCTCTTGCTGTAAACACTTATCTTAGGATCTTTGATTATCAGTTTTTGAGGAGCTTGTTGTGTTTGAATTGTTTGCATGGTTTCTTCCACTTGCTTTGTTTGGGTTTGCTACAGGGCTTCTTATATATCAACACAGACCTCTATATTAGCTAGCTTATCAAAACCCTCAACCTTTTCATGTTCATAAGGGGCTATTTTTCTCATCTGTCTTCTTTTGGATATGATTTGGTGTGGATCATACCTTCTTCCCTGTAACTGTGAAAAACCAAACTCTTTGAAATTTGCTTGAACCTAAGATAAACATGATCTAGATTTGACAATAAAGGGGCCAATGAAAAAAGGGAACTTAAGGTTGGAGGCTTTGTGCAACTTCAGGAAATGCTCTGTCTCAAATATAATTCTTTGTCTGATGAATTTGAGGGAAAAGATTATAGGAGTCAGAAAAATAGGCAATAGGTAAGGGGATTCATGGCAACCATAAACCCATATTACTGTTGAGTGCATGAATAATACCCAATACCCCACTTTGTTCTTTGGATTTGGTTGTAGATAACTTCTCATGTCATCCAAAACTCTAGGTAGGGTGGTATTGAAAATCAAACTATAAACTATGGACATGACTTTGTTGATGAAGATAAGTAATGTAATTATTTTACATTCAATTGACACAAATGATGCTTCAGGAAATTCCCTCTTGTTGGTTTCTAGGAAAATTCTCAACAGATAGGTGTAGTATATAAAATGTTTCAGGGAGCAAAAATTCACTAGTTGTTTATGAATAGTATCATCTAGGAATTGATAAAAATTGATATGGACTAACAGACCATGTTCTAACTTGAAAAGGGTCAAAAGGAAACCAAGCATGACTTTGACCACGTACTTGTCACTGTCTAAGACTAAAATTTGACTCAATAAGGAGCAGACCTACTGGACCTCAATGATCATTATATCTACATTCATAGTCTAGGGCAGACTTTCAGAGAACTGTTTAGGTTTGACAATTTGCCGCAAAAACAGACTTCAGACCTTTAATGGACACTCTCTATATACCATAATCAATTTCTATTCATCAAATGGTTTATAGTTTATAGAAAAGGACTCTGGTATACTGAGGGATTCTCGAATTGATAACATTTCTATCCTACAAAAGACCAGGGACCCTTATTTATTCACAATTATTCTTTCTTCAGGGGCATACTGTTCAGTGCACCAACCTACAAATTTCTGAAATGGGAAAGCTATTTCGACAACATAAGGTACTATGGTGGCCTGGACTGCTTCAAGGAACGTTATACATCTTCCTACTTTATCGGGAAGGTTTCTTCTGGTCACAAAGATAGAAGAAATAGTGATTTTGACATCAAAACCATCTGTGTCTCGGTCAATTAGGGCTTCTTCATTTTCCACAGGATCTTGTTCTGTTACTGAGGTTATAATAGGCTCCATGGTTACTGCGTAAATACCTGGAAATGGGCGGAGATGGTGCACATTTGGTGTACTGTTGAGCTGCAAGTGGAAGACGATAGTTGCGCCAAGGTTCTAACGGTCCAGTGTTCATAATAATAATAAAATAAAATAAATGACTAAAGGTCCTTTTATACTTTTCCATTTTTCAGGGGCGTGAGAAAGTGGTTTGAGGCAACCCAATTTTTGTTCCAAAATGCAGTAGTGATGTCATGTACCTCCGAGAGAAAACTGCGGTTTAAATTTTGGGACCGCCCTTCAAAATTAAACCCTGTGCAGCTTCACCCCCCAAAATCATTCTTTGTCGTTGATCTTGAGAACTCACAATCCATGATGCTTCGGACCCAATCAACTTAGCACTCTTTCCATATTTATCCCTTCCCTTCCATATCCAACCCCTTTCCCAGTTTATCAGGCTTCCAAACCAAATTTAGCGTTCTGCTAGATTTTGAAATCTTGATTTTGCACAATAAAAATTTAATGGTGACTAACAATTTCCACTAGTCATAGTTCCTAGGGTCATAGTTCCATAGGTCATGATTCTAGAGGTCATTCCATAGGTCATAGTTGTAGCGTTCAAAGTTCCAAAGAGTGTAGTTCCAGAGGTCATAGTTTCAAGACTCATATTTCTCGGGGTCATAGTTCCTGGGGTCACAGTTCAAGAGGTAATAGTTCCACAGGTCATAGTTCCACAGGTCATAGTTCCAAAGGTAATAGTTCCATAAGTAAAATTTCCAGAGGTCATAGTTGTAGAGGTCATAGTTTTTTGGGTCATAGTTCTAGAGGTCATAGTTCCAAAGGTCATTCCACAGGTTATAGTTCCATAGGTCAAAGTTCTAGAGGGCGTAGTTCTAGAGGTCATAGTTCCACATGTGATACTTCTATAGGTCATAGTTCCATAGGTCATAGTTCCTCAATTCATAGTTACAAAATTCAAAGTTCCCAAGTTCACAGTTCTAGAGGTCGAATTTTTTGAATTCATAGTTCCTCAATTCATAGTTACAAAAGTCAAAGTTCCCAAGGTCACAGTTCTAGAGGTCAAATTTTTTGAAGTCATAGTTCTAAAGGTCAAAGTCCCATAGGTCATAGTTCCTAGGGTCATAGTTCTAGAAGTCAAAGTTCCACAGGTCATAGTTCCACGGGTCATAGTTCCCGAGGTCATAGTTCTAGAGTTCAAAGTTCCAAAGGGCATAGTTGTAGTGGTCATAGTTACACATGTCATAGTTCCTAGGGTCATAGTACCACATGTGATAGTTACAAAGCTCATATTTACAAAGTTCATAGTTCCTGGGGTCATTCTTGAAGCCGTTGTTCTAGAGTTCAAATTTCCAAAGGGCATAGTTCTAGAGGTCATAGTTTCTTTTTTTTTCACAGGAAAAAAGCGTAATTTTATATCATCATCTGTGATCAAAATTACATTTTGTACATACACTTCTAGAGTGTATTAATATAATTTGTATGTCTATGTATCTTCTTCAAATCTCGTTGAAGTCCTTCCTTTTATAGTTCTGTGTTCAAATCGATTAAGATTTTTACAAAATTTGCAAAATATTTTGTCACATATAGTTGTCCAATCCAAAAAGTATCCAGTGTTCACATGAAGGTTTTATGTTGTTCCTGAAAGTGATCATTTAAGATCTCTAAAATTTTCCACTAGCCTAATTCCATGTGTGAGCCTTCTTTCGACGCCCAGTCTGCCTCCTCATTTCTTTCCCTGTACACATGATGGAAGGTAAAAGAATCAAATACCATCTGTAGAGATTTTATGTCTTCCACAATATTAGCAAGTCTGATGTTTGTGCATCTTTGAGTACCATTAATCTAGTTTATCACATTTTTTTAGTCTCCATAAACTATTATCACTTTACAATTCTGTTCATAGTTTCACAGGTCATAGTTCATGGGGTCACAATTCCAAAGGTCATTTGTGTTAGTTTACTCTTGTTGACTAATAATCAAACATTAGTCAAATTGTAATTACAAATGAAGTTCATAGTTCCTTTGTTGGTCAAAGTTCCTTCATCAAAGTGTTTGTCAGTTAGAGTTCCCAACTAAAAAAGGAACCATGACCTCGAGACATAGTTCTAGAGGTCAAATTTCCATAGTTCATAGTTCCAGAGGTCATAGCTCCAAGGGTCATAGTTCCTAGGGTCATATTTCTAGAGGTCATAGTTACTAAGGTCAAAGTACCACAAGTCATAGTTCTTGGTGTCATAGTTCTAGAGGTCATAGTTCCACAAGTCATAGTTCCAGAGTTCAAATCTCCACGGGTCATAGTTCTAGAGGTTATAGTTCCACAAGCCAAATTTTTTGAGGTCAAAGTTCCTGAGGTCACAATTCCTAAGATCAAATTTCCCAAGGTCATAGTTCCAAATTTCAAAGTTATACATGCCATAGTTCTTTAGGTATAGTTCCTGGGCTCACAGTTCCAAAGGTCATAGTTTCAGAGGTCGTTCCACAAGTCATAGTTCCATATTTCAAAGTTCTAAAGGGCATAGTTCCAGAGGTCATAGTTCCAAGGGTCATAGTTCTTGGGGTCACAGTTATGGATGTCATAGTTCGATGGGTCATAGTTCCTAGGGTCATAGTTCTAGAGGTAATAGTTCCAAAGATCAAAGTTTCAGAGGTCATAGTTGCATAGATCATAATTCCCAAGGTCACAGTTCTAGAGGTCATAGTTCTAGAGGTCATTCCACAGGTTATAGTTCCAGAGGTCAAAGTTCCAGAGGGTATACTTCCAGAGGTCATAGTTCCACAGGTGATAGTTCCAAAGGTCATAGTTTCACAGGTCATAGTTCCAGAGTTCATAGTTCCACAAGTCATGGTTCCCAAGGTCATAGTTTCTCAAGTCACAATTACCAAGGTCATAGTTCCAGAGGTCAAATTTTTTGAAGTTGTAGTTCTAGATGTCAAAGTCCCATAAGACATAGTTCCTAGGGTCATAATTCTAGAGGTCAAAGTTCCAGAGGTCATAGTTCCAGAGGTCAAATTTCCACAGATCGTAGTTCCATGGGTCATAATTTTTTGGGTCATATTTGCAGAGGTCAAAGTTCTAGAGGATGTAGTTACAGGGGTCATAGTTCCACATGTCATAGTTCTTGGGGTCATAGTTCCGTAGATGATAGTTCCATAGGTCATAGTTCTTGGGGTCACATTTATACAAGTCATAGTTTGAGAGGTCATAGTTCCTGTGGTGATTCCATAGGACATAGTTCTAGAGTTCAAGGTTCCAAAGGGTGTAGTTCCAGAGGTCATAGTTTCTTGGGTTATAATTCCTGGGGTCACAGTTCCATAGGTCATATTTCCATGGGTCATAGTTCTTGGGGTCACAGTTCTAGAGGTCATATTTTCAAAGGTCATTCCACAGGTCATAGTTCCAGAGGTTAAAGTTCCAAAGGGAGTAGTTCCAAAGGTCATAGTTCCACAGGTGATAGTTCACAAGGTCATAGTTCCTGGGGTCATATTTCCATAGGTTATTGTTCCATAGGTCAAATTTAGAGACGTTGTAATTCTAGAAGTCATAATTCTTCGAGTCATAGTTCCTAAGGTTATAGTTCCATAGGTGATAGTTCCAAATTTCATAGTTCCATAGGTCATAGTTCCTGAGTTCATGGTTCCAAAAGTCATAATTCCATGGGTTATAGTTCCAGAAATAATATAGTATTACATTGTTGTACTTCCCACACAAGAACTATGATCTCTGGAACTATAAACTTTGGAACTATCAACTATGGAACTATAACCCCTTGAACTACACCCTCTAGAAATTTGACCTCTAGAACAATGACTTATGGAAATATGACCCCGAGAACTATAACCTGCAAAACTATGACCCCAGGAACTATCATCTTTAGAACTATGACCTCTAGAACTACGCCCTTTGGAAATTCTACCTCTAGAACTGTGACCTCTGGAACTCTGACCCTGGGAACTTTGACCTCTGGAACTCTGACCCCATGAACTATGACCTGTGAAACTATGACCTCTCGAACTACACCCTTTGGAACTTTGAACTATGGAACTATGGCCTATGGAATGACCCTAGGAACTATGAGCTCTAAAACTATCACCTATGGAACTATGACCTCGGGAATTATGACATTTGGAATTATGACTCCTAGAACTATGCCCTATGGAACTTTGACCTATGGAACTATGATCCATGGAACTATGACCTATGGAACTATGACCTCTGGAACTTTGACCTCTAGAACTATGACTTCAAAAAAAATGACCTCTAGCACTGTTACCTTGGGAACTTTGACCTTGGTAACTGTGACCTAAAGAACTATGAACTTAGGAATTATGACGTGTGGAACTATGAACTAGGAAACTATGTCCTCTAGAACTATCACCTATGGAACTATGACCTCTGGCACTATGCTCTCTAGAAATTTGACCTTTGGAACTGTTACCCCAAACACTATGACCTCTGCAATTATGGCCTATGTAACTTTGACCTCTAGAACTATGACCTCTCAATATATGACCCTAGGAACTATGACCCGTGGAACTGTGACCTCATGAACTATGACCCGTGGAATTATGACCTATGGAACTATTCCCTTTGGAACTTTGAACTCTGAAACTAGGACCTTATATGGAATGACCTTTGGAACTATGACCTCTAGAAATGTGACCCGGGAACTATGGCCCATGGAACTATAACCTGTGGAACTTTGAACTCTAGAACTATGACCTCAGGAACTATGACCTAAGAAACTTTGACTAGTGGAACTATGATCTATGGAACTATGACCTCTCGAACTATGACACCAGAAACTATAACCTCTCTAACTTTGACCTCTGGAACCATGGTATGTGGAACTATGACCCCATGAACTATGACGTGTGGTACTTTGACCCCACGAACTATGACCTATGAAAATATGACCCCATGAACTATGACATAGGGTACATTATAATTCATTATAATGAGATAGGAGAAATATTAAGTGTAAAGTATAAATGATAATTAAAATATAAAGACTAATTTCAGTAAGGACTTAGGGGATAAGTGTAATAAATTTACACATGATTCATCTTTTTTAAAAGTTCTTATGTACTATCACAAAAGTGATGTTACTGAATCTTATTGACACTTAATTGTTGAATGTTAAAGAGAGTCATCTTTTTTTTTCAAAAATTTCCATCCAACATAAACATTTTGAAAGCAATGATATGACTTACATCACAATTACTACACTTTAAATCATATGTCCAATAATATAAAATTGTAAAAGAGATAATTCCTATACCAACTTAAACATTGTTGAAGCAACATTTCTAAAAACTTCTCTAAATAGATGTTTGCAAATGTTAAAAAATTGCCAATAAACATAAGTGATTTTAATAGAGAAATGGATGTTCACCTTCAAATGTCACTTGTACACATAAGAAAAACTCATCACTTTTAAACCCCAAATGTAGTTGTCGTTGCTCCCGTGAGTTCAAGAAGTATGGTTGTTAGTAACTATGGGAATTACCACCTTGATATATATATATATATTAGATGTGATGTAACCTATATTAAAACATGTGATTACTAATCACATGTTTTAATATAGGTTACATCACATCTAATGATAGATTTTCTACACTCCCATAGAAGAATGGTTGTTTCATGCTCAAATGAATATTGTAAGCATGTGAACTTAATCCATTTGTGAAGCAACTTCTCAAACCTCCTTAAAACATGGAGTTTATCCAAACACTTGCTCAATTACAAATGTCATGGTGTTAGGTCGAAAGCACTCCACTTCTCTTAACCAATGGAATAAATGAATTTCCTCCATCTTTCCCTAAATACTTACAAAGGAATGAGAGTTGTCAAGAGAGAAAAACCTCTTTGCAAGAAAGTTTAATAATAATAATAATCTATTTTTAAGGTCACGACCAAGCTAGACACCAAATTGGTCTATGAGACCCCCGTGTTTGTGGTACAAGGGACCTCCCTCCACCCAAGGATTTGACTGGTAAAGTCTACAGAGGTATACATACCCTACCCCCCTTTGGATTTGAACTTGTGACCTCTTAGGAAGAAACACCTATTCTCAACCATTAGGCCCACTCAGGCTATATCAAAATCCCAAACA